>CAJUYG010001611.1:10783-67807 GCA_910591675.1 Galerucella calmariensis | reverse complement strand
CAGGCAAGGCCGCGTGTTCTTGAGTCCACTGTAGTCGGCGAACTCTGTGCTCAGATTGTAGTCTGGGCACTCTTATTGGTCGGCGACACCTCAAACCTGTAGCAAGTATTCGTTTTCGTAAGGTCGAGATCGATACTTGAACTCCCAACGCATGTCTCATATCTCTTTGGAGTGCTGGTATTGCCATGGTCGGGTTTCTTCGGATAGTTGAGTGGATATAGCGGTTCTGCCGCTGATTAGTAACACGCCTTCTACCGCTTCTAGGTCTATCACGAAGAGAATTGGTCTGGAGATACCGGTTCCATACACGAGACACATCACTTTGCCAAACGCCAACTCTGTTTGCCACGAACCTTTGAGAATGACCTTCTTCAACTAAAGCCACTATTCTTGCACGATCAATCTCACTTATGACTTGACGATTCATGTTTGCACTTAAAATCGTAAAAATCAAATGCCTTAAATGTTGAAATGATCGCTCTAAAAATGTTATCTTACAAAAAAAACTGTATATTGCAAAAAATATGGAACATATTGAAATGGTAAACATTGATAAACAAGCCAACAAAAAATTGTTAGCGCAAAAAAATTCCTTCGCATCCGAAGAAGGTGATGCAAAACTTTTGAATCTTTGTGTACATAGTAACTAGTTAAATTCATCCTTACTGATTCATTATAAAATCCAAAAACCGCGTAATATTTAATTTGGTTAGGATAAGATGAGTGTTATGAATAAATTTTAATGCATATTACCACATTTGATAATATACGTGGAGCACAAATAATAAATACTTGTTTTTTCTCAATTATCTGTTTCAACTGTAAAACTTTTATCTATGAATTTATTAACATTTTTTCTAAGGCGGCGAGTTTTATCGAAAACCACTGAATATTTTAACAGTATGGATATCTTTTATCGACTTTTTCAGATAACAAAGAATTTGTCATTAGAGAAATTGGAGAAAAAAATTCTAACTAATTACACCCATTCATTTGGCTATGTCTACTTCTAGATATTCATAAATGAAAGAAAATTGGTGTTTTAACTGAATGTCTAATTAATAAAGTATTGAGGGAACTAAGAATGATTGTGTGGTTTGATTCCCAAAAAAACTAGAGAAAAAATATTCGAATTATTGTTTGTGAAACTGACAGATACAGAATGATCATTTTGAAAATTTCTTAGAACCTTATACGAAGTTGATTGAAACTTTGATGTATGGACTTACAGATATAACCATACATAGCCAATCTTTGCTTAGCAGCAATATACCCATAGCCAACGACATGTGTAGGATTCATTGTTTTAAATGGAAGTCTATAGGGAAGAATGAAGCAAGGATTCTCATCCAAAGACTGACAAACTCATAAGGCAAGAGCAAAATGTAGGAGGAATCGAAAAAGGAGGAGTCCGCATAGGAAAAGTCAGCCAACTTCACTCCAGATTTGGGGGAAGAAAACCACTACCTATGCACATGGTAGAGCTGGGAGTAGACTAAAAGAACAAAATACGAGAAATACAACACACATAGAGCGTGAGGCTTAGATGGGAAGAACAAAAAAGAGTAGATTGATGCAGTGTTACAACTGCCAAGGTTTGCATTAGCATGCAAGTCACCTGCGCAAACTACCAGGAAGAAAAATACAGAGGATGCCTATAGGCCCCAAACAACCTGAACACAAAGAAACCAGCAACAAAAACGACTGATCCAGGAGTCAGCTACTCCCAACAAAAAGACGACGATAACATCGACGAAGCAACAGATTCTCGAGCAGGTGACAGGTCTATCAGCTCAGCTTATGGCCTCAAGTCACCTGTAAGGAACTTTAAGTACTTAAAGAAAACACACTCTATAAGGTAGTCTTTAGCGGCAGTTCGTCAGCTGAGGACGCACTTTATGAAGGCAGGGCAACACACAGACACACACAACGGAAGAAAAAAGCAAGTTGGAAGACCTCGGAAGGAATAACCACCGTGGTTACACGGCCAAGGAGTAGACAGCTCGACCTCAGCCAGCAGCTATTTAGCTTAAGACGAGCTGCACGCAGAAAACGCGATGGGGGTGTGGTGGAAGTCCTTTCCAGAGAGATGTAGCTTGGTTGGAGGGATTTATCCTGGGAGGAACGAGATTATCTAGCACGTGTGTTCGTCATATGGCAGTCGCCCCGGTATAAACAAGAGTTTTCTGTACCATACGTTGTTCTTAATCATTATTTTGATTGTATTCGAGTCCATTTGTTTTTAATTTAGTGCTTTTTTGACGTTGTTCCAATTGCTTGGGTATTTTAAAATCTATTTAAGACTGTTTTGTAATAAAAAGGATGATTGAATCAATACAATATAACCCAATTACAAATCTAAAATATAACTTGTCGGTGGACATCCCCTATAGTACGTAACTAATAGTCATAGATAATCCATACACCGATAAATGGGACTCTTCAATGTTAAACTCTAGACCTGCATTTCAGTACTCCTAGCGGCTTGGAAGAAACTAATTTAAAAAAGTGCACATTGCAGAATCTCAATAGGTTTGTTCAAGCATAAATCAGATTTGGTTGTAAACTAAAAGACGCATACGCATTAGCATTTTGCCGTTCATGCAGTGCAATTACGGATTTCAAACTGTCGTAGATTGCAAATTGTGTGTTCAAGCAGAAAATAAAACTCGGTTGTGGACGGTTTGCAGACAGTCTAGCCAGTCTAGAAAGTTTTCACGGGATATAAAAGTTAAGACTCACTGGAATGTAATTTTTAACTCAACCCACATCGAGTTGATTATTTATACTTAATGGCATTATTATTATTATTAGAGTTATTGGAAACACGAATTTACTGCCTTGCAGTAATTGTGATGACCTTAAATGAATAGTGCTCCACCTTAAAATAGACTTAAAATTTGGAGTTATTGAAACATGAAACTCTATAATTAAGATAGGTACCTACATTGTTTTCAAAAATGTAATCTTACTTTTTTCAAGTACATAACGTTTTTATCTTCATTGAATAATATTTATTATTATTATTATTTTATATTCATTCAATCTATTATTGAAAGTTAGGTTGTGTCCAGTTCAGCTGTGTCACAGCTAGATGACACAGATCATTTACAAATTGTGACATATAAATATGAAACATGAAATAAAGTCGGCATAGTGCACAGGGCAGCACTACTACCGCTTGAGTTCCAATAACTCTCTATTATGTTTATTTATTTACAGTATTTAATGACATTTAGGCAATTATGCATTGGAAGCCAATCTGCAGTTACTATGAAAATAGATATGTTCAATTGTATAAAAAGTTTCAAGCATTTGTTAATAGTTCTGGTTAATAACTTCCACTTTTTTCTCTTATTTTTTGGGAATCAAACCACAATATGTTTTTTATTTTTTATTTCGACGTTTCGGTAGCGTTCCAGCTACCGTTGTCAAGGTTAACTAGTAATAAAATAATTTTTGTTCCCTATCTGACACAACGAAAAAAATATGACAGCTAGACAATCAATAATATTTTGAAGTTTAAGACTACAAAACTTTGTTGTCAAATTTCATTAAGGTCCATTCATAGTAGATCACATCTCTGGTAAAATGTAAAATCAAATATTTTATTTTATGACATTCTAACGATATGATAGTCTACTAGAAATGGAATCCAGTGAAGTGCACGTTCCAGAAACGGTTTTT
This sequence comes from Galerucella calmariensis, assembly GCA_910591675.1. Classification (NCBI taxonomy): domain Eukaryota; kingdom Metazoa; phylum Arthropoda; class Insecta; order Coleoptera; family Chrysomelidae; genus Galerucella; species Galerucella calmariensis. The sequence continues at coordinate 64,120 of CAJUYG010001611.1, read as the reverse complement.
ATTGGGATAGCGCTTTTTGTCCGCTCTTGTTACTTTTTTGTGTATGATTATTCTTGTTTTAAAAATATGTATAACTCAGTTTGGTGATTTTGTGTATTGAAGTGTGTATCGATTAACAACTAATCCAATGATAAATCATAAGAAACCCTGGATAAAAACTTATGATGCTATCCTGATAACGCAGGTAATTGATAATTGGAAATTTCTCTTTCTAGCATTGGTAACCAAATTTGACTAGATTCGGCTGAAATACTAGCTACACATTTATCTGCATTCAGTTGTATTGAAGTACTTTCTTTGACTTTTCGTCTTTTAATATTGAGCTTTTTCAATATTATTTTTGTCGAATCCTATTGAATTTTATGCCCCTCTCCCCAAGCATGTTTGCAAATACTTGACTAAAAGAACTCCCTATCTTTGATATTTTTTTTATGTTCACTTATTCGGACTTTTAGTGTTCTAGATGTTTCCCCTGAATAGAATTTGTCGCATTCACAAGATATCTGATGATGAACTTTTTGAAGATTGTTCTTCATTTTTTGGTTTCGTTTTTGTTAGTATAGATCTCAACGTATTGCTAGATTCAAAGCTAGTTCGAATATTGAATTGATTACCAATTTCTTTAATTCTCTCTGATAAACCCTTAACGTACGGTATTGTCAAGTTTTTAAAAATTATGTTAGCTGAATTATCATTATTATTGTTATTATTATGGGGTATTAACAATGAGTCCTTCTCTATATTCTTAATTTACAAATTCTGCCGGGTAATTATTGGCATTCAAAACATTTTTTCAGTAGAGTTTTCTCCTTTGTGAAATGATTATCATTAGAACAAATGATTATGGCCCTATCGTATAAAGATTTTAGTAACCCTGCTTTAACGCTTATAGCATGATTTGATTCAAAATGCAAATACATCCTACTTGATGAGAATCATTGACAGATGAAATATCGTCAATAAATATTTGCCACTAATGTTTTTAACATTAATTAAAATAGCAGAATCTAAATTCTCTTGGGCATGCATCAGTTAATTGCTTTTTTTCTACCCTTTTATCAATTTTTAACCATCGCTTATATGGTAAAGTTATACCTGAGGAATGCATCCAGGTACATGGCATCCATTAGTTGATTGTTTTAGTTTCGTGAAAATTCCAAGGTTTCCAATATCTACTATAGCGTCGTGAGAAAGTTTGGGTTTTGGGAAATAGCCTAATTTCACTTGTATTTGATATTAAACTAGATGGTGAAAACAGTTTCCACGTGTCATGGACTACCAGTCTGGAATATAGTTTAGTGTTGTTAATTCCAGTATTTGACAAAAACCAAAAAAATTGGTACCACACTAAAAATTTGGTAGAAGTATAGTTCTTTCCACGATCCAAGAAACTGACTTGACTTGACTTAGACTTAAGATGCAATAAAACCATGAAACTTCTTGAACTTAGGTACCGTGCCACCCTATATCCAATGAAAAATGAAGAATTTATAATAAGGATATAGAGCTTTCAGGTAATAATTAATTGAATGAATACGACCCTGTCACGGCTTATACTTTTATGGCTTCATTGCATGTCATTATTCCATCTCAGATCGTAGAAAGAACTATACATTACAACTCTTATTATACATCAACTTGTGAATGTCGTTTTTGCAAATGATACCAATGATGGGAGAAATTACACTGGATTTTGGTTGAAACTAAATACCCACTCATTTTTATGGAAATCATAGTATTAGATAGTTGTTGCACTTTCTTCTTGAGGAGCTAGGTAGGTATATAGCTTTGTTAGTGTGCCTAAATACTTGAAATCAGGGCAATGAGTATCGAGTCAATGATATACAATTTGTTATTCATGAAATGCGACATAGTGATTCCTGTACAAAACTGTCAAACACCAGCTAAACTTTTTATCGCAAAGCGTTTATAAAAAATAACAATAGATTTGGAAAGATCCTAGAAAGTTCAAATATACTTTTCATCTCCTCAAATTCGATATCGATTCATAAAAAGTGCATAATTATGTTTATAAAAACCTCATGTCATTTTCATAACACTTTCAAATACTCACAACCGTAGCGGAGATAGCCCAGTGGTTGAAGCAGAGGAAATAGGAGAGTTGAACTTAAAGTTCATTTTGTTCTTAGTTCTCTTCTCACAATTTTTGTCCCAAAATAGATAATTTCACCACAGCTGAGAATCGTATCGGTTGGCTCCGCCCCGGTTATCAGTATTCGAAAGTGTTAAGCAAATGGCGTACAATATAATTATGTATATTTTCATTAAACCAGACCGAATTTAAGGGGAAAAAGTGCATTGGTGCTTATTTTTTAACGACCTTCTCAAATCTGTTATTTTTTTCTACGACCTTATTAGATAGTTTCCCTCTTCAGAAGTTATAACTATTGTTACAACAGGTGAATAAATATTTACCAAATAATTCAAATGAAATTCTTTCATCTACAAATGATTTAAAGCCGCCATCGTCATCTTTATGCGACCTGCAACTGACGCCAAATAACGCCACTGGACCGGAAATTTTAAGAAATTTACAGAATGCAACAAATTGTGTTTTTAATATTAATATTTATTTTTGCGCGATCGAACTTTTTTGTTCATTAACAGCATCTGTTGTCAGGACGGTAGGTTGTGTTTACTGGTCTCTAAGTCTAACACGTCGGTAAATTACTTACCGACGTCTTAGCCCTACATACATTTAAGTGGTCCTAAATAATATATTACTTCATTCGTTACACAAAAGGAACAAAGTTTATTTATATTTTTTAATGAACAGAACCGAACAGAACAATATTAAAAGTAATAAATAGCATAGAAACAATTTCACCAAAATGCAAATTATATTTAAAACTGATCGAGAAATATAAATGTCAACTTTGACGTTTCGTTCATTCCGAAGAAATTTAAATCATTTTATTCGAAATTTAATACGATCGCGCAAAAAATGGTATAAGCATCTCGAACGTTAAGGATAATACCGGTTTCCAGTAAAATTGGAGGCTTCGCTACGCTCAGTCTCCAAACATTGCTGTCGACCGGTAAACAACCCTTACAATTCTTTATACTCAATATACTAAATATAATATAAGTTTTGTATATATTATGTATGTTGAAATGAAATATTTTTTGAAAAATGGATTGGTATACTTTTTTGTATATACGGTCGTAGAAAAAATAATGTTCCTAACTCATGCGTAAAGTGTATTTCCCGCCCTTTCCCGCTCCGCGTCGTTCGGGTCAACTGCAGTCGCGTGCGGGAAAGTATCACTTTCCGCACTTGTTAGGAAAATAACTATTTATAAACGCTATTTGGTGAAAAAGTTAACCTGCGTTTGACAGTTCTGTACACGAATCCCTATGTTGTCGTTTCTTATAACTAACACACTGTATGAAACACATAGATGTGATTCAGTCTGACACCATATTAATGAGGGTGGAATGGAGTTGGTACATTCACCAACAGACCAACAGTGCATATATGTTGAGTTGTGCATCATCAATGAATAAATTCACCCTGTTTAGTTCAGTTTTTTGGAAAATTTGGAGGAATGGAGCACCTTTCAGATGCTGGCTAGTTCGAACAACACTCCAGTGAAGTTTTGAACGGGCTTCTAGTATTCAGCAAGTATTTTGATAAAAAATATATGAAATTGAAATATCCTTCCGTGAGAATCTCGTTACTCTCATCAAAATCTCCACTCACCTTCCGTTGTACTATTTTTCAACCACGAAGTGAATATTATCAATAGCTGGTTTACTGTTCCACCCTGTTTTAATCTCTTATAAAGTTCAAATTGCTTCAAAGTTCATCAAAATAACAAAACATCGAACGTCCCTGTATAAAATCTTGACGGTCTTCCTGATACGCTGCGTATGCAAATACCAACTTCACTTTTAAACCACTATAAATATTCATTACCGATAAACTTTATAAGGGGTTGATAACGGCTCTTAATTAGTCTTCAATAAAATTAATTTAGATTACCAAATCGGCTTTGAAGAGGAACCAGCTCGGTACAAATCCTACGGCTATCTCCGAACAACGGATTCGTTTTAACGATCCTTGATATATCAGAGATGGTTAAGTGCTGCTGATGATGTTGATACAGTGAACGGTAATATAGAAAGCGATCGAGAATTGTTGATTGTGAGCAGGAAATGAACATAAACAGAAAACTTTTTTTGTTAAAAATAACCAAGAAAGTCTTAAAATCTTTTTTTCACGCACTAGTGCAGATTATTTATTTCTATTTTTGGTGAATATAGAAAACCTATTTATGCCATCAGTTACGAATTGCCTAATTTTGTGTAACGCGTGAGATTTTTGCGGAACGAACGAAGTGAGTTTCGCAAAAACTAACAAAATTTCAATTCGTAACGTACCTAGTGCATACAAGATTTTTTCAAATTTTGAAGAAAGTAATAAAAAAATCAAATTTAATATAATTGATAAAAATTTGGAAAACATAAATTTAGTTTTATCTAATTCCGCTATCAAAGGTGACACTTTAAGTCACTCCTTGACGTTAGGTAACGTCACATTTTTCATAACCTTCATATTATTATATCAGTTATGGAAAGTAGTTATGTAAAAACTTTACGTAACTGTTTAGGTTCCAACATAGAGGAGATACTACATGAGTTTCAAAGAATAATTTATTAATTAGGTAGGTACTGTCAAAACTGACAATTATTTCATTATTTAAACTGAAAATCACCCCATAATTTTAATTCAATAGTATTTTAAGATTTATGAATATTGAAAAAAAAACATTATTAAGCACACAGTTATCTAAAGTAAATTAATTTTCTGGGTCAATTCTTCATAGTAACAATACTTTTAACACCATTTGAATCCACTTTAATATTGCCATTGTAATTGAAGATTTTATAAAATATTGTAAAAGCGCGGAATTAAATAAAACGTTGTACGTAAACACGTTTTGAAGAGAGCGACATTGTTCAACTCGCGTAATTTGCAGAACTCGCTAGCGCTCGTTTTGGCATATATCACGCTTGTTGAACAATATCGATCTTTTCATTACTAGTTACGTAAATAACTATTGTTACTGTTACTTCATGTTAGTTGTCAGTTTGACATTTTGTAAAAAAGTCTAGACGGAAGGTTTTTAGCGAGATTGATATATTTTTAGTTTTATTTTTAAAAAATGTGTGATTCAAGTTCTGAAGAGCTACCAAGCGATATTGAAGAGGCAGCAGGTAATGCTCTACTATCAGTAATTGCCTAAAAGTCAAAGGCAGTTTATGATTTGGCATACGAAAAATTTGTTACGTTGTGTGATGAGCAGAAAATTAAACATGTTAATGAGAAAGTTTTACTTGCATATTTTGAGGGTAAGAAAGATCTAAAAGTTTCCACATTATGGACACTTTACTCAATGTTAAGGTCTGAACTAAATCTGAAAAGGAATATTGATATCGAAAAATATACAAATTTCCCCCTACCACCCATAAACTACACAAATATTTTTGGTTCACAGCATAAATGTGTGATGATAATTTCCTCGAAAAATCTGGGAATGGGCATGGTAAATTAATAGGTGGATAAAGATGAAATTATTGAGAAATTCCCAATTTCCACGAAAAATATCAAGAAATTTAAAATGAATATGCCATGGAAATTCTGAGAATACTTTTGTCCCAGTTTCATGGAAAGAATAATAGTATATTCACCAAAAAAATTAAACACTGCAGGAATAACGAGGATTTACGAAAATGGGCATAAAGTTTGCAGAAGTTTATTTGTGTCAGTTTGAACTAGAGGCTGAACTCGGTTTATTGATAGAGAGAGGTCACCTATTTGGGTGTAACTTCCTTGCAACGATGAGCAGGTGCGGGACACCAGTCAATCTCATTAAATTGTCTTTCAGTGAGCTCAACAGAACACATGCAAAAATACTTATACTTACATACAAAACATTTTTATAACCTGTTATCGATTACAAACACTACTCAACATAACACCCACGGATGATGCTACGTATTCTCGCTAGCAAGAAGCGTATTTTTAGACTTTGTCGATACAAAAATTTCTGCTGAACAAGCGATGAGTCTTACACAAATGCCAACATCATTCCAATGCCAGAAATAATATAAAAACTACAAGTAGACTACGTCACGCGAACAATACCTACAGACAATATACAAACGCCATGCCCACACTTAAATTTCCTTGGAAAAATCGATATCGACGCTCACTTTCTCGATATTCAAAAAATAAACTTATAAAATTAGCGATAACATAAAAATCGACTCAACAAATACTGCCAAACAGGCAAAAGCTGATGATTTAAGCTAGGAAGAGCACCTGTTACCTATTATTTATTTAAAATAATAAGGCAAGATAAATTGCAACGGCGACTCAATGTGGAGAGCACCTCAGGTGTGAATTCGGATACCAAACTAATAAAAATTCAGGGAGTAGTCTTACCGGTTCGCGGGTAATACTACTTATTTAAGTTATTGAAGTTATATTGAAATAAATGAATTTAATAAGTTAACAAAACAATCAATAAATTACGTTAAGGAATTTAAGTAAAGTTAAGGTAAGTGGGCGCCACCCTGAATAATATTAGCTGACTTGTTTTCAACACTCTCCATCAACAAACCCAGAAATGTTGGAAGGGAAGGAATATGAACTACGTTGTTAAATTTACAAGTTGTATAATGACTAAAAATATAAAAAAAATAGTAAGTGAAATATAAAAAAAAATGATGGTTTTTTGTGTTGAAGCACGTTGAAGCACGTTGGTTTTAAAATTAGTTCACCACTAGTTACTTCCCTTGAATTTCCACGTGTCCAGACTGTTTGTGGTCTCAGGTATGTCTCAGGTAACTTCAGGTACAAATTCTCAGGCAAGTCCAGGTACTTAGTAAGTCTCAGGTAACTCAGGTAATTTCAGGTACTCAGTAAGTGCATTCACATTGAATGCACTTTAGGAAATATAAAGTTAAAGATAAAGATAAACAATTAAAAATTCTTGACCTTATCGGTTCATGGTTCACAGGAGAAAAAAAGCTTATTTTAACTACTCGCTATTAAATTGAACCATGCGATGAGCAATCGACATACGTTATATATTCCTCTCCTGTTCACATGCTCCGCTTCGAGAAAGAATTTACGTATCCGTAGTGTGTTCTTAGTTTCTTTCTCTGTATAGGAGAGAAGAATTGATATATTTGACAAATATCAGTGTATACGAAACCTCACCAACGTAGATTATTCGTCACACATTAAATGTAAAAATTTTGCCTTTTGAAGCGATCGGTGCTACAGGTTTTCGACGAGAATCACATGTTGATAGGAGAAAAGGACTGGCTACTCGCCGTCCGGTAGATATTTAAATATTACAATGATAGTGGTCAAATATAACGTTACACACCCCTACTACCAGGAAAAAAAATTTTTTTTTACAAAAAAAATTTTTTATAAATGCAAAACATAAAAATATCATGATGCTGAATGAAAAGAAAATTATATAACACATTACTATTACCATGTGTTATCAGAAGAGAATGAAACACTGATTAAAAAAAACATTTTCAAATTGAAGAAGGAAAAAGGAACAATTTTAAGAACCAAATAATTAATTAATAGAAAAAAGAAAGATACATAAAACTTTGAATGGTAAATTTTGAGAAGAAAGGAATAAGTACCAGGTACCCACATACAAATCAATGAGAAAATTGAATATTTAAGGTAATTAATTCAAACTTTGATTTGATTGATAGATCACTTGTATCTGTGAGTTCTCAAAGATAATGTCACGAGATAAGATAAGAAAAAAAATGAGACTTCCCACCAGATACATTGATTATCATCCATAAAAATTATGTGGTTATCATAGGTGTTATTATATTCAATATACGTCCGTCTTTCTTACTATTACAAAAAAAAATTTATCCAATAAACCCAATAAAAAAATTATCAACTAAAGAAACTACTAATATAAGTTTTGGAGCAAAGCCAAGGAAGTTAATTTCACTCCCTAACAGAATATAGCTCCTGTCAAGCTAAAATTTCAAATATATTATACCATAATATAATATGATATGAACTACAAAAAAAACAATCTAAAACGACTCATATTTTTGGTCGGATATGTGCACCACCACAGCATCACTGATCAAGAAAACGACTTCCGCCTAATGAGAAGGACCTCGCGAGAGATGTTAAGTCGCGTCGTGATCTTCAATCTCAGCTTCAGCCGAAATCCCAACCTGAAACACCATGACAATACAACACAACGTTCCTTAAATAGAGAAGCTTCTAGGATCGATAAACTAAATGAAAGAATAAGAACAACAAAAAAAAGGAAAAAAAATTTTGGAACAAGCTGATACAACAAGTCCAAGGAGGCTCGATCTAACCCCCTAACAGAATATAGCTTCCGTCAAGCTGAAATTTTAGGGAAAAGAGACTTACAACGGCATCCCACAACAGTACTGTTGGAAAATTCTCAGAGCGATACGCGAACCATGTTGGCACAGACGCAGTAGTTAACCCCCCAAGTAGATTTAACTAATGACAGCAGACCTCAGCCACCTCTGTCTCCCAGGCTGATTAACCCCCCGACGCTGAACCCTGAAACACATTCCAGACCGCTCTGAGCCCTTCAACACCCACTGCTGAGAAATCCAACAAAAAAATATCAAAAAGGGAAAAGGGATGCAATAAAATATAGACAAATTGAATCCATGTCTATAAGTGAAATATCTAAATCAATCTTTCGGAATGATTATAGATAAAGATGGGTAATGAACTAGTAGATACAAAAAAAATGAAGTAGACAAGATATTAGGTAAGGTAATGAATGTAGATAAGCAAAAATAATTTTTGTAATGTAAGTTGATATCTCGAGAATGTAGATAAAAATGTTTAAAACAATTAAAATACTAAAAATTTTCAACAAAGAGGTAATGAAAATTTTAAGATAATTGAGAAAATTGAAATTTCAAACCTTTAAGATACTTAATAAAATTTCAAGATAGTTAAGATAATAAAAAAATTTGATAACTAAGATAATGAATTAAGATAACAACTTTCGATATCCCATGATATATCAGCAAATATTTAAACTAATTGCAAAGTCAAATGCCCAATGGTCTTCCAAAAAAATTTTTATATACCCTTTCGGTATATAAATACAGACAAGACATTATTTGCCTGCAAAGATAAGATAAAGATAAGTACTATAAAATATATTATAGTACAGTAGACAAGTTTCATCCCTTGTCCACTTAGATACGATAATTAAGGTAAATTAAGGTAAGCTACGATAATTAAGATAAGATAATTTAAATAAGATAATGAAGATTAAATATCACCCTTAAGAATACTTAGGGTATATCCGACAATTTCTTCAAATCAAGAAGACCCAATATTTAATAACCTTTATGTTTGTGCACCAACAGGTTTATTAAACTTAATTTAATTTGACTATGCATTTTAAATTTACAAAATTATAATATTTATTTAATATTTGAAAATTTTCTAAAAATTTCCAACGGATTTTCTATTATAATTCTCAGATTAGAATTCCATCCGGCCAGGAAGATAATTATTACTTTACTTTTTATCCCAGAACACGAATTCTATTTTACTAATCAGTAGGGAAAGAAAGTTAAGTCATTATCAAATTTATAGTCAGAGAAAAGGAAAATCTCTACGATAAGAGAGATAAAAAAAATATTCGAGACACCAACACACATCACATATCGTTCATATGAAATTTTTCATCATATTTCACAAGAAAAAACGTACCTAAGACAAAAATAAACTAGTGAAAAGCAAAGTCAAACATAGTGATAAAATATAATCCAAAGATTAAAAAAAAAGACAAAATTTCGACAAATTTGACTAAGAGAGAAGAGAGACAAAAATTGAAAGAGTGACTGACAAAAATTTTCACTGGAAAGTCAGATGATATTTCTTTAAGTTCTACCAGGGAGGTTGCCAGTTAGCATCCACAGTAGCCATTGGTCATCGCGCAAGCAAAACTTAAAAAAAAACATCAGACAAACACAGCAAATATTTTGACAGTGCTAGCGATATGATACAAAGCAACTACCTAAGATGTTGAACATCTCAAAGAGATAGATAAAATTGAATATGGTTTTATTGTCGAAAAACTGAATTAAAGATACGCAAATAAAATTTTAAGATAAAGAATTTACGAAAAAAAATTAGTTCTGTCATCAACTAATGTAGAGAAATATGCCACGATAAAATAATGTTTTTCTATGTATCATTCAGTACTAAGGTAAAGATAATTTTTCGTTATTTCGCTGTGCAAAAAAAAAACAATGTGTTATTTGTACTCGTGTCAAAAGATAAAGGGACTAAGATAAATCATATATTGAGAATAAAAGTGCTACCAAGCAAACAAAGATAATTTCTCAATATACTAACGATAAGGGAATGCTACAACCATATCCGAATCCAAATTTTGCATAAAGCAGGAACTTCAGAAAATGTTTGTGCATAAAATTTTGTTCCAAAAGATTCTAGACTCCAAAGGTGCATAAAGCTAGATACATCCAGAAAATTTAAAACATTCACGGAAAGTTGTTCTCAATAGAACAGCGTTTTTGGTATCTCAAATACTCAAAAAACACAAAAAGATAAGATAAGACACAAATACTTCACAAATCGCTTATTGCTCAACGAAACGTCAAAAAACATAGGTACTAAAAAAATGTAGGTACTCATGATACATACTCTAAAGATATAGAAAAGGCTAAAATATTACCGAAAAAAAAATATGCATGTACGCCACTGCATACTCAAGATATTTTGATGTTAAATCTTTAATCAAAAGTAAGGCAATTATTCCCGATAACAACTAATTCGATAAATTTACTAATAGGAGATAATGAGAATTAAGTTAAAAATATATTAACGCAAAAAAAAACTGGAAGCAAATCCACAGCAAACTATTCAAAAATATGTTTCGACTGAAGGTCACTGAACGATAACGATAAACAGGTAATTAACTAAAAAATAATTGAACTGACTAATTAATGAATATACGAATCCTTAAGCTTTTCACTATGTTATTGATACAAGTAAATTTTCAGATAAAGAAAGACATATTTACTATATATAGTTACGATACGTGAAGATATAAGATAATAAAAATACATAGATATAAGATATTGTTAAAACGATAACCAACTAAAATATTAAAAACTCAACTGTGAACGATATGATACGATAAGTGAAAGATTTAAAGATAGATAATACGATAAATGAAAGATATGTACGACAATAATAAGATACTTGCTTCAACTACTGTCCAAACTTCCAAGTTTCAAGATTTATTGATGAGAGAGACGATGTGCAAAACAGGCCACACACGTTCGGGTGCCAATTTTGTTACCTATTATTTATTTAAAATAATAAGGCAAGATAAATTGCAACGGCGACTCAATGTGGAGAGCACCTCAGGTGTGAATTCGGATACCAAACTAATAAAAATTCAGGGAGTAGTCTTACCGGTTCGCGGGTAATACTACTTATTTAAGTTATTGAAGTTATATTGAAATAAATGAATTTAATAAGTTAACAAAACAATCAATAAATTACGTTAAGGAATTTAAGTAAAGTTAAGGTAAGTGGGCGCCACCCTGAATAATATTAGCTGACTTGTTTTCAACACTCTCCATCAACAAACCCAGAAATGTTGGAAGGGAAGGAATATGAACTACGTTGTTAAATTTACAAGTTGTATAATGACTAAAAATATAAAAAAAATAGTAAGTGAAATATAAAAAAAAATGATGGTTTTTTGTGTTGAAGCACGTTGAAGCACGTTGGTTTTAAAATTAGTTCACCACTAGTTACTTCCCTTGAATTTCCACGTGTCCAGACTGTTTGTGGTCTCAGGTATGTCTCAGGTAACTTCAGGTACAAATTCTCAGGCAAGTCCAGGTACTTAGTAAGTCTCAGGTAACTCAGGTAATTTCAGGTACTCAGTAAGTGCATTCACATTGAATGCACTTTAGGAAATATAAAGTTAAAGATAAAGATAAACAATTAAAAATTCTTGACCTTATCGGTTCATGGTTCACAGGAGAAAAAAAGCTTATTTTAACTACTCGCTATTAAATTGAACCATGCGATGAGCAATCGACATACGTTATATATTCCTCTCCTGTTCACATGCTCCGCTTCGAGAAAGAATTTACGTATCCGTAGTGTGTTCTTAGTTTCTTTCTCTGTATAGGAGAGAAGAATTGATATATTTGACAAATATCAGTGTATACGAAACCTCACCAACGTAGATTATTCGTCACACATTAAATGTAAAAATTTTGCCTTTTGAAGCGATCGGTGCTACAGGTTTTCGACGAGAATCACATGTTGATAGGAGAAAAGGACTGGCTACTCGCCGTCCGGTAGATATTTAAATATTACAATGATAGTGGTCAAATATAACGTTACACACCGACTGGTGAAAAAACACAAAAGCACTTTAGGCGCGAAACAACTTACGACATTGCTTAGGATGTTTTTCATTATTCGAAAAACTTCATTTGTATTCATTTCCTTCTTTCCTTCCTATCCGGAATATGATGGATGTAGGTTTTCGGTGGTTCCTCTGCGTCTCAATTATCGCAATATTTGGAACTACATTTTGTGCCAAAGTGTCATTGTATATGTGCACCTAAGCCATACCTATCCTTCAGATATCTTCCATATCAAACTCTGACGAGGACTTAATCACAAAATAGGGTAAAGGAATAAAATCTGCCATTCAATGGGAATTGGAAGTTACAGCAAACCATGCTCGTATAAAATAATACGAAAAACTATGCGTTTACAGATATTTCCATTCCATGATTACGAAAGTAACAGCTCATCGTGAATTCTAAATCCATGATTCTATGAAAAACGCTACATTAGTTGAGACAATTGAAATACAACCTTCATTGACATAGCTCGCCGTGAAAGATAAGCCTGGTCAACCATATGAAGCAATTTGTTTCTCTATAGCAAACAAACTAACATGGGATTATAATAATATTAGTGAATTATTACTGGACCACAAACAACACGACATCATCAGGTCAGGAGTATGAATTCTGGATAAATTTTGGTTCCATTTGATAATCGAATGCCATTTCATATCAATGTCATTGAACTCAATGAATTGATGAAACATACCCAATTGAATGTATATTCAAAGATCATCTGGACACAAGGAAAATAAAATTTCGCACCTTCAGTTATTTTTTATATGTATAGGACATTTTATGTAGAATTACAACGCTTCGCGGGTGACGCAGCAGCTCAAAGGTTTTTTCTGTAACAGGTATTTTTTTTTTTTCGGGCCGAGATGGGAAACTCATGTTCGACTGGGTCCTCAACCAGTACCCAGACAGTGTTGGACTCAGCCCCAACGGAGATCACTACCCTAGCATACGTCAAGACGGGCGGCGGTCCCTCACACACTTTCCATTATCCTCTTCCCTCTATCACTCCTACCTCTCTCATACCATAGCGAGTCCTTCTCTTCCCCTAATCATGCTCTCTACCACGCCACTTATCTCCATCCATTCCTCCTCGCCCCTCAACATAATCTCCACCATATTTTCCCAATACACCGCCTCTCCCAGTTTATTTTCTAACTTTTTCAAAACTTCCTCATTCTTCCAACATCTAAACACATGTCCCACATCATCCTCCACTTCACATCTCTCGCACACTCCAGTTTCTCTTTTCCCAATCTTGTGGAGGTAGCCCACTCTTGACCCATGCCCTGTGAGCACCTGCGTCATAAGTAGTTCACCTCTCCAAATTTCCGGTTCACCCAATTTCTCCTGCTCCCAATCGCTCCTTTCAGCGCGCCCTCATACTCATCCCACCTTCTCTCCATTTCCTCATCCATCCATTCCTGCAGTTCCTCTCTGCTCGCACTCCTCCAGCGTTTATGTCTGGCTCTAGCCATCAAGGGGTAGGACCGTGACAGCACTGCTGCTGCCAGTCCACCCACAGGTATAACATGGGACGAATATGTCTGGAGTTGGAAAGTATATCTATATTTTGGTGAGCTTTGTTTTTAACGAGAACTCGGTGGATGTTTACGATTTTGACAATCAGAATGGAGCGTTCATTTAGGCTTCACAGTTTTCTTAGTATTCCTACGAAGAAGGTTACGAGGGCGACAACCCAGCACTGTAGTGGAACGCGTTTGATGCAATAATTACAGTCAAGCAAGGTCGGACGTGGTTAGTACTTGGATGGGTGACCAAGCCAGGGAAAACCATCGTTTAGGGCCCGTACAGCCTGCAGCGGACTAGCATATCACAGCTCGAAGGCATTATACCAATGAGCACGAGGTATAATGTAGATATAATGTCTTTCGGAGAAGACGTAAAACCGAGATCCCGAGCCCATGGATGTTGGGCTCGTTAAAGAACGCTACCACTGGTTTCGCCAACATCTCCCGGCGTCGGTAATTAGCCTCAGTCGCAGAAAAAGACCGACGTTGAAAAAAATTAAAAATAATTTAAAAGAAGAGGGTTACGAAGATGAAGACAAAACATCAACTATAATTGGACTTTCGCCGGCTTCAAAACAGTCGAAACTTGGTTGGAATTCAAAATTTTTGTTTTATGTTTTTTCCTTAATATACGTAAATTTTGGATAAGTTTTTGGAAAATATTCCACCCCCTTTTTCTTCCATTTTATTATGGCATCCATACATAACATAAAATCAATAATAATTACTTGACAATCTAGGATCAAATAAGGTTGAATCATACAATTACTGGCCTAAAAGTGAAATGACAGTTTCGCATTGATTTTCCTAATTTATCATTAAACTCTTCTCAACTTTTCCACAGCCAAAAATCTGAACGTTTACAAAATCGTAAATTATTTGCTAAATGAATGGACTGAAATTGTTAGGAATCTTATTTGAGTTAATTTTAATTTAAAGCGGTGGAAAATGATTACTAACGAGAAACGCTTCATTTTGGAAATTGAAATACAATAATTCAATCAATTTAAATTGACGCTACCTACTTCCATCTCCTATTCATAGAGTTGGAAACTGATGAATGAAGTAGAAATTTCTTTGGTCCTTATCAAATACTTAGTGGGATATTTCCACTTTTCAGAATTTTGTATAAAGACTGCTAATTTTAGGACAAATTTACTTAAATTATTGCAAGAACTGAAAACTTGAAACATGCTAAATTACACATAGCAAAGTTTTGAAATACGGACGAGCTTGCTTTTGAGTTTTTAATGAACTATTTAGAACTATATCAAGAGACTGGGTGGAAAATACGAACAAGTTTCCTTGAGGATGAAATATTTACACAAATTTCTCAAAATAGTCGTCTTCAAGTTACTGAGGTGATGATCAAAGAATTCATCAAAGTTTTAATGTTTTATCATCACTGTATTTAAAGATATTTATCAGTTGACAGATATATGTGAAGAAAGGGCATTACAATCTTCCGATTAACAATAGCATTTTTTTTTAATTCACCTGAGACTAAACCAGGAGTCAATGTATTCGGGAATTACTCTGGGAGCAAAACAAACCTTGTATAATATAATATTAGGTATACATTTTTTAAATTAATAATTATTAGTTGAGTGTGAATATAATGTGAAATGTGTGCATGCAACTATTGGCACACGTTGTTAATTGCGACATTAATAATGTTATAATATATAAAAATTATATTAAGACAGGAAATTGAATAACCAAGCAATAATTATCTATTGGTCTCGAAGCAGCATTCGGTAAATAAAAACAACTGCAGTACTGGAGTGTATGTAAACATCAGAAGTACTCCAGCCCCTTAAAATAATAATAATAAATGTCATTTATTGGTACAACCAAATGGCCATCGACCGAGGTCCTCCAGCCAGTAATATTTACATTGTTTATTATAATATAGTTACTTAATAGTAATAAAATTAATATTTTGTGTTATTAAAAAAATAATAATAATAAATAATTAGGAAATAGTTAAAAGTTATTGCCAGAATTTTCGCTATCATTCAGTGACTATTTACCACTTACCAAACTGTCTTATTAGGATATTTTCGTTTCAACTGTTGTGTGTGATCTCGTTCAATGCATAGTTTGTCCATTATTTCTTTATTATGCGTCCACTTAATGAATGTTTGGGACAGAGTTGTAATTCTATCCTTCAGTGGCTGTACCTTTGTGGTTTTGTATAGAAGTATGTTTGGTGGATTGTGGAGAGGGTTTGATGGATGTCTTATTTTTGTGATGGCTTTTAAAGTTGTTGTCTCTGCTGTCTGTAATGTTTTCCATTCGGGTCTTCTTGATGTTTGGTATACTATATGGCCATACTCGGGTATCGGTCTACAGATACTTTTGTATATGTGTGCTGCAGTTTTCTTACTTATGCCTCTGTTTTGGTATGTTATGCTTCGGAAATGTTTTCCTCGGCTGATACATTTTTTCTTCGCTATCTCCACGTTTTTATCAAAGTTAAGTTTATTGTCGATAGTCATACCAAGGTACTTTACAGTTGATGTGCATGGAATTATGTTATTGTCAATATAAATAGATGGTGTTTTGGGTGTTGGTGTATGATTGAATATTATTAATTGCGATTTCGAAGGGTTGGGCTTCATTCTCCACCTGTTGAACCATTTCTCCGCTCTGTTCATTAATGTTTGCAGTTCCTTCATTGTTTTTTTAATGCTGTTATTATGACTAATTAAAGCGGTGTCATCTGCATATTGCAATATGTATTTTTGTAAATTAATGTGCTCTGGTGTTAATCCAAAGTTGTATATGTCATAACAGTAGAGATTGTAGAGCAGATGAGAAAGTGGGGAGCCTTGTGGGACTTTTATTTGTATTTTTCTGTCACTGAGGTAATTTTTTATTATTAGTAGCAGGTATTCCGGGCACTTCATTTATTGTAGTTTGTACAACAATCAACAATGCCAGACACTGTCAAAAGCTTTGTTAATATCCAGGAAAATAGCAGCACTATGTTCTCCTTGCAGCTTAGAGGTTTGTATATTCGATGTCAGAATTGCTAGTGGGTGTATTGTGGAGCATTTTTCCCTAAAACCAAACTGATAAGATGGTATATATTTTCCAATTTCCCTCTGTAGTAATTTTTTTATTATATTTTCAAAATTTTTGGCCCAGCCTCTTGATTGAGCACTACAATATGTGCGTCAAAAAACCTTTGGGGGCGCAGACCAATGAAATACTGATGAAGATGAACTGAGAACCGTAGTTCACCTGAAAATAACGGTTATCATATTTAATAATGTCTACAACGACACCGTGAAAAATGAACAAAATGACCTACCAGTTTTCATAGAGAAGCAGCGAGTATAAAAAATCAAGCTGAAATCACATAATTATTATTGTTCATTTGCTTTTAAGAACTTGCTTATAGCAACGAGTGGTTACATGAATATACAATTACATTAATATTGTGATATAATATAATTAGGCTGCTGAGCTAAGAAGAAAATAAGAAAATAATAATAAAAACTCATTCATTCAATATAAAAGATCTTAATTCAAGTATATTCCAGATGTATTGGCTAATTACCATAGCATCCTCGTTTGTGATATTTTGCAAAGCGTTAATTGAAGCATCTACATTCTGTAAACAAGAAATATTGCGCTTCATTACAGTATTTATGGGACACATAGAGCAAACTATTTCAGGGTCAATATAATAAATAATACCCTTAAACGTAAATGTAATTCTATAATTAGTAGCCATACGTAGTTGGGCCAGAGTGCGGGTGACTTGGATAGGTAACTTTCTCTGTAAATACGGACTTGGTGCTTAAGAAACATCAAAAACACTATGTAAAGACATATGAGAATACCTAGATACAATATTAACATCCACCTTGTACAAATGTGTGTAATATTCATCCAAAACATCTTTCTTTAAATCAGAAAAATTGAATGATGAAAAGTTATCAAATACAATCAAATCAATAAAAAACTGTCTCATTTGCCTTGACCAGTTGTACTTGATATCGCACGAGTCAATTAGTTTTAATTGTTGATTATAGCACAACTTTGGGTAACGATCATTTTCCATCTGAGAAAGTCTATGCACGGGTTGTTTATACCTTTTGTGTTGGTAAGGTTTTCTCCTCATGAGGAAAACAGTACTTTCCTTTCTGGAGTTAATGTTGAGATCTGTATTAGGTTCATAACCCAATATAAGGAGTATTCTGCGAACAAATCGACAGATGAAATCATCATCACCGTTAATGTGGAATTGAAGTATATTGGAGCGATCGCTGACAGTAGCCCATAATAACGACGGGAATTAGTGTGATGGTTGCATCGGAGTTTAACCTAGATTGACTCTATACAGTGTTATATATATATTAAATTAAAAAACGCAATGAACGTTCGATTTTCACTGTCTATGACTGAATTGAACCCGAGTACAGTGCTTAACCCTTACAAGTCTAACCTATTCAAACCTGAAACTAGACGTGATACTTTATAGCACAATATACGGTGAATTTCAATATTTTCGTACAAAAAATTTATCGATTACCTGGTCAATAGACGTTTTCATATTTTTCTCAGTGAACATTTGTATTACAAAACGAACAAAGTCAACCACATTTATTATTTATGGCTTTTCTGAACTGAAACCTGTGGATATCCTGAAATTTATCGAAAATAAGGAATGGAGGAGCTACTTTTCAATTGAAGTTCCATCAAAAGCTGAGTAGAAGAAACGAAAAACAATAGATCTTTAGGGCCTCAGTGAATGTCACCCTATTGAACATACATATAGAGTCAGTTTTAAGCATGGAACGCCTCAATAGGCATGATGACTGATTTTGTAAAACTGCTCCACGATGTTCTCACGTATATACTTTATCTACAATAAATGTTATTTCTTGAAGAAAACAAGTTTTTAAAGGAAAAATTCAACAAAACCCTAGAATAGCAATGGCGTCTGTCTATGACTTCATCATTTCATGAATACCATTTATAGAAGATCTGTGTCGATAGGTTATCTATGATCTGTGCCCTGTGTTAAAATCATCAAAGTCAAATATGGACAGATTATATTTCTTCATGAGTCTAACTTCAAACACTGACATATATAATCCAAGCAAAGCCAACAAACAACAAAGGAAATTTAAAACAGATGTTCGGATCATAGATATTTGCGAAAGTACGACGTCACTTTCTTCTGATTGGTGTTAAAATTCACAAGATGTTGCATGTAAAAATTCAATACCATTTAATTTGTGTACGTAAAATACTTGTTTTTGACCATTTTCATAAAATATCTACGATTTTCCATTAACTAATGCCCTAAGTTTACTACATCGTTTGAAAGTTTATTAATTGTACTAACAAATTGTGAAAAGACTTATAGGGTAATTCATTTAAAATTTTTGAGATATTGCTTGATTTGCGTTTCGTTTCACCCTGTATTAAAGAAGCCACCGATGAAAAAAGTAATAAATACTGAGCACAGTCAATGATGTGTGTATCACATTTGAACACAAAGACCTGTTAATTTATTTTAATTTACTGTTCTGCAGAGTGTTAAAGAGGAGGTCTTTTTTGCTAATAATTGGCCATATCTTTGTGAAACACCCTTATAATATATATGCTATATTTTTGTAACGCTCTCGGTGAGATCTTTTCAATTCTTAAACAAACTATAGTACGTTCCATTTAAAAAAATGTAAGTTTGTGCTGCTACGTGGTTTTGGAAAACCCTGTAGAATCGAAAGTATTTTCAAAATGTGCTCTCAGTAACTGTATTAGCTCACACAAAACTATAAAGTTCTATCTATCACCACAACGATGTAATCCTCCGATGTCAGAAGATTGCCCCACCCTGTATATAAATAAATAGAAGCTCCTAATGTTGTTTGTTTGTTCAGCTCTGTCCCTCCAATTTGTTTAAGAAAAAATTTGTATAAAAGTGAACGAGCAGGGCTAATCCCGGCTCACCCACTATAAGCTGCAAGGAAATCTTCGATTATTAAATTTCATCTGGATCTCTCTGCCAACATAAACAAAAACTTTAATGCAAATTTCCCCCACAGCAAGCTGTTAGACTAAATTAAATTTCAACTTTAAATCTAGACGTTATATTAGCCTGCATATTTTAAAGTTCAGTGACGGATGGGAAAAAGGCGAAGGAGAAAATTCGAATATTCGAATGGATCCAACGTACGAACATATTCATAGACTTCCAGTACAACTCTTTTGGCAAATAGGCACAAGGTCACTTTGTAGTACGAAATATAAAAGGGATATGTTTGTTCCTCCTAGAATGGGTAAATTGCGTAGCCTGGATACTGATAGTGGATTAATAAAACTCTGTGTGATTCACCAAAATGTTCCATCCATTTGTATCAGTAGATTAGATTTAGATTAGATTTTATGAGGTGGCTTTTGGGCTATTCCACTGCGACCTTTTCAGATCCATTGTCATCCTCTAAACTTCAGATTACATTCTCCAGCCTGACTTTTTTTTTCAAATCTATCAGTGTGGAGACTGAACCTTTCATATAGCTCTCTGCCAATGGCTTTTCTTCGCCTAATGCAAAAAATTGCACTGACATAGAATGTGTTCTGCCGTTTCTTCTTCTAGGTGACTAAACCTACACATATCTTCGTTTGTCAATCCCATCAGCTTTAAATGCCTATTGAGCTTACAATGTCCCGTTAACAGATCCACTACAGCTTTGACAGTTTTCCTATCTTTGGCCATGAGATCTGCTGTAAGTTTTGGCGAGTGTTCTACTGTGAACTGTTTCGCTTGCCTCTGTCCTGGTGAGTTCCTCCACCATTTCCGAGATTTGTGGGCTACTCACTTCTTTGTTTCCCATCTTGTTATGGTCTTTGCAACTCCGCAGAAGGGTTCCGGCCCAACGAATGGCATTGATGAGCCTTGTTTGGCCATTTCATCCGCTTTTTAGTTGCCCTTATGACCCTCGTGCCCCGGTATCCAGGCTACCCTAACATTGCTACGCTTACCCAGTGTGTTTAGGGCCCGCACACACTTCCATACTAGCTTAGAACTGACCTCTATGGAGTTGAGTGCCTTTAGCGCTGCTTGGCTGTCTGTGAAGATGGCAATTGAACGATATGTTCTCTTTTGCCTTTTAATTTCTCGGTGAATCGCCGTCATTTCCGCCTGGAAAATTGTGACGTTTTTTGATAGGCTTACTGGGAAGGCTATCCCTTGCTTTAGCCCTACTATACCGGCTCCTACATCGTCCAACGTCTTTGACCCGTCTGTATACCTGAAAACATCCGCGGGTTTTGTGTAGATTTGTGTGTAGTAGATTTAAATGTTATCCTTTCATTTTTTGATTTGGTTCTTTAATGCCCTAGTGTAGTAATGTGAAATTTCAAATTCTTGCAAATAATGCCCGTGAATGAATGAATAAATCAATTGTCGTTTGGGTGTGACACCATTTGAAATACTCTGTGTCTATGGTAGTAAGGTGAAGTTAATCCTTATTGTGTCGAAGAAAAACAAGGAAGGAAGTCAGGAAAACTACAATGTAGTTTAATGAATCGCCCATTGCTTCATGACAATATACCACACCATTAGTAATGTCTCATTTTGATTTATTGAGAACAGTTAATATTAATTCGCTTTGCCATTGGCTAGATTGAGACATTTAAAAATACAGTTAGTCAAACGTAGGAATTATAAGGCTTTTTTAAAATGACCACGCGATCCACTGCGCAATGGATCCCTGCTGAATTCAGCAATTGTTAAGCTAGTTAGAATATCAGCATTTCATTTGCAATTTTCCAGAAAAGATCATGAATGAAGCTTGGTGTTACACGCCCTCTAGTTGCCGATTGATAAAATAGAAATGTTTTTGTTATTGCTTCCTGGAATTAACCTTTAATGCTCTATGATGCAATCTATATGTTTGAAAATTTGTCTAGACATATCAAAGGGGAAGATGTAATATGTCGCAACTGCTTTTTTCATTCAAATGACATTTTAATGGCAACGGAATCAAAATACTACTATCTTAGGGTGTGTGAGTGAATCCAACACCGTATGAATGTTGTATGGAATAGCTTTTTGTATAACAAGTGAGCAAAATGATACTATTCCTCCCGAGGATGAAGTTTACTGTCCGACGCGTAGCGGAGGGCAGTAATCATTCAAGGGAGGAAAAGGCATTTTACTTCCATGTTATACATATGATTTTCCCGCCTCTCTCAAATTCACTCGAATCATTCATTTTTCAAATATCATTTTATATTTTGTTGATGTATTATAGAGTACCTAACCACAGAGTACAGATAGAGTACTCTGTGACCTAAATCACTTCGAAACTGTTAATATGTCAATGGACCATAGCCTGCTATATAATATTTCTGTTATTAACTCGGAAACCGGATGTATCTATGAATTGAGGTCAAATTATTGATGTAAAGATCTTTAAATTAAAATAACAATTTACTGATTTCTACCATTTTGCAAAATACAGGGTGTTCTATACATAATCGGTAAAATTTATACCGATATATCCTTATATATGTTGCTTTCGTTTATTTGGGCTTCAAGCACTTGTGCGTGACGCCTCAGTCGTCACGACTTCAAAGCAAAACTAACACGATTTTTTAGGATCCTCAAAACCACCTGACATATGCCAATGCCAATAAGTTTCCTGTGTTGTTAGAAGAACAGTTTTCAATTATAATGTTTTTGATAATAAAATTTTGCATATTTAGATATTTTTAGTGAGGTTTAAATCGTATTAAATCGTAATCGGCACAATCTTAACCTTAAAATAAACGTCAAACCGGTCAAACGTCAAATATTTAATTCATACTTTTCGGTATGTGCTTGAGGGGAAGGGGAAGGTAAGACTAGGCGTCACGCCCGGTAATGAACGAACGAAATTCAGTCACTACGAGCTGCTACTAGCAGCCAAAAGTAAATAATCGAAAACGCTTATAGTATGGGTCGTCAATGCCGTATAAGTTATTTCATTGATGACGTACCATGACGTCACTTTTACTATACCTCCCTAGGGGAGTAGAAGTACTTTTCCGCCCTAGGGAGGAGAAGTACGACTTTGCTTCCTACAATGAGGACAGGAAATGTATACTTTGGATAGAGGTAGGCGGAAAAATAATTTTATTTATTCCGGGAAATAATCTATTTTTATTCCAACGGATAGGTTTGCGGCTACCGGTATCGAGAATGTGTTATATCCAATTTAACACAGAAGAATATTTCTATATTCACAAATATTTCATTCAAAGATATAATCTTGAACTCCAAAATGTTGACCGTCTATTTATCAAATTTTTGGTCAGATACGGACACATTTCTTGAGGAAAATCATTATTAATGATAAGGATAGGTAGAACGCTACCGAAACTTTGAAATGAAAGTAGCAAAAATAAATATACCACAAGTAGCATAATCATTGTTATTGTATTTTCCCTATTATCAGTAAAATAATAAAATTTGCACTAATGGTTGTCAATAATATAAGGGAGATTTTCCCAAACTAATAAAATTTGCATATAATCTCTTAAATACAGTACAATAAACAGCAACCCCAACCCACTACCATATTCTTTCATTATTTGATCACATCTACTAATTCCATATCTCTACACCCTAATCCCATCTAGCTATTTTTTTTTTCGTTATCAAATAATTCAAATCATTCCAGATCCCCTTTTGAAACTCAACATCCGACACTGTTTTAAACCGGCTAATATGAAAAACCTCACGTTATAAAATAGGGTAAATAATCCTCCCTGTACTGTAACTAAAAACATACAATAGGCTTATCTCATTAAAAAGGGCCGTATCTCACTCTAAGGAATTATTAAACTGTGGACCACCCTAACTGAAGAACTAACAAATTGAGTCGGTTACGCCAATAATACTTTGGTGATTTATATAGACTGTGGGGTGAAAAACTTGAGAAGGTTAAGACTAAGGGTTGAGGGAATTCAAGATTGATGGAATAGAACATACAAAAAAGTTGATTAAAAAGCTCTAATCTATTCCAAAAAAACACACTGGTATAGTTAATCACACTCAACAAATTTAAATGTTCTCAAGCAATTACAGAAAAATGACAAATAAACCTATCTATACTTTGGCAAGTTTATCTGAAACCGTGAAACGAATGCAGTCGAAAACATTCGACATTGCCACATTTAACTATGAAAAAACTGAAGTGCTTACTATGTAGTGATAATAATCAGAAAAGGGTCTTTTTATTATCAACAATATTAGAAATATGATTGAACGTTAATTTTATAATGTACTTGTTTCCTTGGATTTATTCTATTAACATTATTTTTTCAATTTATGAATATTTAAAGATGAACACTTTTCCAAATATGTTATGGGCTTTTTGAAGCTCTGGCAGCGTTGTACGAAAACCATAGTGACCACACCCCCGAATTACATAATTGGTGATTTGTATCGACCAGCTGACTTCTTATTGGCAAGCGCGTGCGTGAGATCTTCCCTCTCACTTCGTGAGTTGACTGATATTGATTTATCCAGTGACGTTGGTATTGTCATTTACCTTTGTATTTTCAGTTTTACTTGGTAAAATAGGTACCGTACGCCATTTGTACGTTTGACAGATAGGCGCCATGTTTTTCCTCGCCTCTTACTGATCCCGTATAGCTTCAGATAAACTTGCCAAACTATACATGCTGATTACTTCCCTTGTAAATGTTATAGCGCTCGAAGTACTCACCCTATAAACGGTTCTGACTACTCCAGAAAATTATATATAGTATATATATCGGAATTAAAAAAAAAAACAGATCCAAATAACAGTGATACCGCTGAATAGAAAGTTGTGAAGCTCGTAGTCTGAAGCAGTTCATGGATATCATCATAACGCTTTCCATTGTCATTTGCTGTTTGGCTTTCACGCCCAGTGCCTCCAAATCCAAGTTTTTCACAATATGCTTGAAACACAGCCAATGATCAATATTAAAAGGCTTTTGGGAAATTGCTTCTGCTTCACGGAACCTCGCATTTTTTTGGAGTGTGCTGATATAGTCAATTTTGCACGCATCCAATTCCTTCTGCTTTTTTTTAGAAAGAGAGGTTCTCTTATAGTGATGGGAGAATACTGGGTCAGCACACAACTCTCAGGCACCTACCACCATTCTCTCCACTACCATCCTCTGAACCCAACAATCGTTAGTTCTTCAAATTTCAGTTGACGATTCTCCAGCAAACCGTGACTTGCTTCTCTTGGGGGTCATATGGGTATTATATTTTAATCCCTTTTTTTTTCAAGAACCATACCTTTGATTTCTGATTGCAGGTATGTATGTCCCAGGAGACTAGACCAAGACCTAGATCTATTGTTCCCACTTTTTCTAATTATTTGCTGAGGAAAGTTTCAGAGAACTTTAGACCTATTTCTCTGATAAATCTTAGGATGTCTGCAGGCCTTGTAATGCCAACCACTTCCTGAAGCTGGCTGATACCTAAATCGGATTTAGGAATTCCTAAATGCAATTCACGGAAACACCTTACATCAGGATATAGCTTGCTGGGTCTGCCTAAGCAGTTTAGGAAATACCTAACGACATTTATTGGTTGTCATCTTGATTGAAGGCATGTCGAGTTTGCAAAATATTTATTGTTAATGCTTATTTCGAAAATATGCGAGCTGTACGTTTTGTAGAACGTCTCGAAATGATTGATAGTTCATTAGAGTCAGAGAGATGAACACCTAAAATGAGTAATTCATCCGTGTACCAATGATCTCGAGTAATTGGACAAAACCGATCCATTTCGGTGTCTTCAATTAAACAAAAATACGGCACGACTTTACAAATATTGGGAATAATAATTGAAGATGCTTCTGAATTTGAAAGTGATAGGGTGAGAGAATATCTAGGTAGGATCAATGCTCTTTGTTATTATTTTCCCTGTGATGGATCCGTATTCCTATTTGAAATAATGAGTTTGTATGAAGTTTGACATACATAAAAACTTGTTTGGCAGCTTGAAAGTATAATTTTCCGAGAAAATCCAGAATAGAATTTCCCTAGCTCAATGTTTTGTACGTATGTTCTTGTAGATAAACTTATAAACTTCAGTTGGCCTCTCTGTGGGTCTATTTTCCGGAAACACTACAAACTTATGTAGAAATTTTTCTTCCAAGATTACATTGACAAGAAATCTCCAGAATCTACTGTTATACACTCAAACCTTGCATTTAGGCCGTTTTTGCACTTCCAGACAGTTTCATCAGTTGATGATCGATGTTCAATCAAATTTTTTGAAAACATAATATTGTTACACTATGAGGATGCTTCCGGGCTCAAGTTTTCTCACAAACGACGCTTCAAATTTCAATGAAAATATTAATATCATTTGTTAGCACGTAGAAGATGAAAACTATAATGATAAGTATATTGTATGTATGTGTGTTTTTTGGGGTGACATTCACTGAGACCTAAAAGATCTATTGTGCCCCTTACTTCTACTCAGTTTCTGAGGAGAGACTCAGAAACTAGTAGTTCCTTTAATCCTATTTCCCGGGGGAATTTTAGGATGTCTGCAGGCTTCAACTTAGGCAAATGTTCCTCTTCTATCCAGTAATCTCCCAGGTGCTGTGCTCTAGGATTCTGAAGTGCTGTGCAGTTGGAAAGTATGTGGATGGAGGTTTCTTCTTCCATTCCACAAAATCTGAATTCTTCTTCCTCCACTATTTTGAGCTTTTTCAGGTGCCCATTCAGGCGACAATGTCCCGTTAGGATCCCTGTTAAAACTCTTAGCGCAGTTTTACTTTGACTTATGCATTATTTTGATCTCAACAGGTAGTAGTCACCCAGAAGAGTCTTTGATTGTATAAGCCCTACTAGATCTTTCCAATGGTCAGATCTTCTCTTTTTTCTCGGCTTTACTTATTTCTTCCAATATTACATTGGGGCTGATTTCGCAAAAGGGTTCAGGCCCCCAGAAAGGTATTTCAGTCCCCCTCTTTGCTAGTTCATCTGCTATTTCATTTCCTTTTATTCCAGTGTGTCCTGGAATCCATAGTAAGGTGACTATGTTGTTCTCGCCTAGTTCATTGAGTTTGTCTAGGCATTCCCACACCATTTTGGAACTGATTACACAAGAGCTCAGTGCCTTAATGGCTGCTTGACTATCCGACATTATGATAATCCTTTGTCTTCTTTATCCTGGGTGCACTTCCTAATGATAAGTAATAAACACACCTCTATTTACGTTTAATAAACAATAAATATTCATTAAGCCAAAATTATCAGCCTATCCTTCGTGCTTACTGAATCCTGCTTGACAAATTTTGAAAACCCTTAAAATTCAACTGAGATCCTGATTAGTACCTGCAATAAAATTGTGACGAATACCATAGCAATCTCTAAATTGTTTGAGAAAAAAAATGTGTATAGTAGATAGAAACTTGTAGTTTACTTAAATCGAAATGAAAGTAATTGTTTTCTTGCCTTCACTCCACAGCAGCAGAATATTACGTTATGAATTTGAACCATGCTTTGTGTACATTTTGGGTGTAATGAGAAAAACATTTCAATAACAACAATCAAATCATGTCATCCGTATTTTTGTTTCTCTAGTTTCACAACCACTTTTTCATTCCATTAGCAGTAATTTTACGGTACAAAAACGCTACATACACGTAAAAAGTAGTTATTTTCTGGTCACGCTTAAACGGAATCTTCCTCAACTAAAAATTAATTGAATGTGAACGTGTTATTGGAAACGGCTGAGCAATAAATTCAGGGATACAAAGTAAATCAGAATGGTTTATGGCTTCATTCTCTTAGCAGCGAGTAAAACTTTACAGGACAATAGGAATTTTATATGAGGATGTGTATTTGTGGATACTTGTTGAGGAATATTTTTTAGCGAAGGCGAAGGCCCGGAGGCGATATTTCATTGTGCGTTGTTTACCTGATCAAGTTGAATAGATTAGTTTGCTCTGTTAATTTAATTAGAACTTCAGGATAACCTATTAATTTTAAGAAACTAGTATGAATTGTATCCTAATCCGAAACGTAAATCTTGCCATTTCTTGTGTATTTCATACGAGAGTTCACAGGATGTGGAATGATACGATAATAACACTAGGTCCTCACCAAAACTGACCCCAGACTAGGATTGTCTGGAAATGCAGGAGAGTTATGAGCAAAACCTGTGGTATACGACCCGAGGTGATTCAATAGGTGGTATGCATGAATTTAAGTGGGCTCTCAGGAGTAGCGACTTCATCTTGAAGCGAGTAAACACTCATATTAGTGAGAGTATACTTTCAATATCCTCACGGGAAGACTAGACACTCACAAGTTTGAGCTTATACTCACATTTTCATGTATGTCGAATGGAGAGTCAAAAGTAGTCACCCAACTTCATGCATATCATCCAATGTCTTTTCACAACTGGGATAGGGCCAACGATCTCCTATGAGACAATAGTGTGGTAGATGGAGACAGGAGTGTTCTTTGAATCCAAAGACAATCTCTCCTTGGTATTACTGTGGCAATGAACAGCATAGGGACGGCATCAATGGAAGCTCATGCTGGACATCTTCCTTTGGAATTTTTTGTGTGGGCGGGAGGCGATCATGGCATTTCATAGACTGAAATAAGGTGACTCATGGTCACTGAACAATGTTCGAGAAGGACACACTGGTACAACTGGGACAGTACTAGATAAGCCCATATACCACATAAGTTATGATAGCATGACACTGGAGAACACATTCAATGAGCGATCTAAGCAAAAGGTGATGCACTCGGTGATTCTGGAGAAATCATCTGCTTCACAACAAACAAAAAACTACAAGATTGCAGGAAGCATGAAAATTGGTCTGTGGGATGTGCGAGTTTTCCTGTTTTAGAGGTAACCACCGTAATGTAGGCAAAAGTGAACTTTTTGAAAAATACTCCCGTACTAAGTTGAATCATAATCTGGGCCTTCCTCAACACTAATCACCATCAATTCCAAAATGTCTTGGAAACTGCTAGACACACTCAATAAACTAAGCCAGAGCAGTATGGGCACCTCACTATGGATTCCAGGACACACTGGAATAAAAAGAAATGAAAAATCTGATAAAATAGCAAAGAGGGGGAGTGAAACACCCTTTTGGGGTTCGAAACCCTTTTGCGGTATCAGCTCCAATGTAATATTGGAAGAAATTGACAAAGTCGAAACAAGAAAAGATCTGATCATTGAGAAGATCTAAGTAGTAGAGCTTAGACAATAAAAGATTCCTCTGAGTAACTACAACCCGTTGAGATCAAATGAATGTATGTCAAAGTGAAACTGTTCCAATAGCCTCAACAGGGATCCTGACGGAACATTGTGGTCTGTTTTTTCTCGGTTCCGAAGTTTAGAAAAAATTTAATTCCGAGAATTTTTTGAGAATAATTAAAATTTTGGGGTGATTAGAAGTTGCCATTATTGTTATAGATATTGTTATAGAATAACTTGATCAATTTATGTAGTATTTGATCTCCAGAAGTGCGAATTTTAATCCTGTCAACGACATCAGTACATCTACTATGTCCTGCTTTATTTTGAGTAACAAGCAATCTCTCTCCAAACGATTCGACTTTTTTTAAAAATGTTCTATTCTATTTCGATAAATCCATATCAGATCGTAGTGAATATAATAAAACTCACTTTAGAAACGTTTAAATGATTGTGAAAATAGACTCCAAGTACATTATCCCGCCCTACTTACAACAAATAAATCCACTTTCGTTTTCAATTTGCTAAAAACCTCTTATCCTGAGGAAAAATCTTCGAGAACTTGAAAAAGAATTTCCATTTTACTTTGCCGATACTTTTACAAGTTGAATTGAAAATTTTCCGATAGCACAATGCATATGGGAGTACTTGTACCATTCTAATTATCCAAGTTTCCTACCCATTTTTACTGTAGAATGCGGACGTAATTTATGGAATAGAACATTCTTAATCACAGCGAGTTATACTGGAAATTTTTTTGACGTTCATAATGACAGAAACTTTTTTCTGACATTCTAATTTTTGTTTGTTCACATGATATTTTTGATTCATTTCAACTACAAGCTTAGATGTTTTCTAAATTCTTTATATTAATAACGCAATTATTATATACTATGGCAGGTTGATTGGAAGTTGAAGAAGACCTCCTTGATGTTGCTGGAAATAAACACATTTCGTGTGGAATTTTCTTACCGAATACCATACGAGGTCAAATTATTTCCGGATATTTTTTCGAGCTCATGAATGTTTTGAAAATTATCCCGAGTTGAAGACAAGGGATAATTTCATGAAAATATTCATGAGCTCGAAAAAATTTCCGGAAATAATTTGACCTCTAGGGGTATTACTAGTGAAAATCCCATGCTGGTTAAAATCTTCTCATTCTACGCCCCGAGTTCTCTGTGAAATATATTTACAGTTTTCATAAGAACATCTTGCATCCATGGTACACCTTGCATATATTACCATATTACCTCAAAAGTTGAAGGCTTTTTTGTGGAAACATGGGGTTTGAGAACGAAAGTTATACTCTAGTTATATCTAAGGGTTGTTAGACCAATAATCACCCATTTTGTGTTGGTTGAGTGGACAAAACAATAGAAAAAGGCAGCAAAAAAAGTGCCACAGATGTATTACTAGTTCTTCCTTCACGATACCCACATGTACGGAGGATCACTATGAGCTAACTGGGGCTAATCTTTGTATATTAAGTGTTCGAACCACCCAATTCATGAATATTGCTCAAAAACAGGCGAAGGAGTTGGAATAGGAGTACAAGTCCTGACATCAGGATATCAACAGCCCTGAGAAAGACACCAATAATATTTCAAGCGAATCTATTAGCGATAGTTCTTTGTACTCAAGAGTGCCTAAAAAAGCTTTTCCAAGATTTTTATCTCGTCTAATAGGCAGGCTGTTTTAAGAGCGCCGAATACTTCACCCGAGTCTAGAACAGAACAATCTCTTGAGCAGCTTGCTAGATACAGCTCAGTTACTCTGTCATGTGTACCTGAGTGTAAAGTAATTCCTAGAATTGAAATTGCTGATATTCTCCCTTCACCTCTTTTATTGAACTTGAGCCATTTTGTGGTATCTCAAAAAAGTGTATCATAGAATAAGTAAAAAAAGGAAGAAGACACTTAGAGCTTGATCAGCTTACAGGCCTATCTTTCTCACAAGCCCAGGTCTTTTGAATTAAAAACATAGATAATGACCCTACAGGCAGGAAATCGACCCCCTTGTAATCTACAAATTTCAGTCATGAAATATTCCAATCCAAAAATCGGAGTGATGGAAACTCATGTTATAATGAAATCCAACTTCAACCCAATTTTCAGGGTCCAACTTTTTTTTATAAAAACTTCCCCCTATTTGTGTAGAGCATTTATTTTCACCAACATCGGACAATCTTTATTGAGGGAGTTATTCGAGAACTTTTTATAAAATATATGATGAAAGTTTGTAAAGAATTTGCGTATGAAGGAACGTGAATTTTCTTTTAAGGACATACCCACATATGAAGTGAATGCTTATTTTTCTCTCATTGGGAAAATGACGGAGCAGTCAATTTTGAATTTATATTGAAGTTGAATACCCGTCTATTACGAACGACGTTATTCTGTGGTGGAGAACACGGAAAATGGAAATAAAAGTTTAAAGTTAGAATACATTTTTCAACAAATTTATCTCGGAACAAAAATATGCAACAGGACAGAAACGTAACAAAAATCAACCAACTGTAGTGATAAAGCAATTTTAAGACAGAACGCCGTTTGTCTAAGCGGTTGAAATCTACGAACTTTCCGCAATACTGAAAATAATGACGATTTTTGGCAATGGCTGGTTATATTTTGCGAAACTAGAAGCGAGAATTAATAAGTCATTGTGCCGAACATAAACTGCTTCAGAAAAGTTGTGAAAGTTCATAAATTCGGAGATTGTGATTTGATATGAAACTTGAGAAACCCTGCAGATTGTTAACGATTGTAATCAGTCAATAACACACAGTCGGTATCAATGTAATGACGTCTATTACGCACTGTAAAAAAAACGCACAGCTGTGAAGTAAATTGCACGGCTTCCCTAGCAACATAGACGTCACCATTTTATTCAAAATTTAATATTTGAAAACATTCAATACGGCCATGATCACAGAGTATTCCCCTCGCTAGAGGTGAGGTACTTTAAATTTTCCTTGATACGGTTTTACCCAGCCACTCTCCGCATCGAGAAGTCCGGGATATAGTTATATTTGAATAAATTCATAAATTTGAGGACACAAGTTAGACCCTTCTTTAAGTTTTGCAGTTTTGCTTAGGGGTTTTGTTTAGGGGAAAAATAGCGAGCTAACAAGGTTGAGGCCAAATTAACAATAAAATCGGACACGGACA
The DNA here is from genome assembly GCA_910591675.1 of Galerucella calmariensis. Taxonomy (NCBI): domain Eukaryota; kingdom Metazoa; phylum Arthropoda; class Insecta; order Coleoptera; family Chrysomelidae; genus Galerucella; species Galerucella calmariensis. The sequence goes on along the minus strand of CAJUYG010001611.1, from coordinate 31,655 downwards.
CGAGCAAGAAGAGATCTAACTTTGGGTTTTCGACATGATTTAACCGATTTTGGAAGTTATTATTCGTAATACCATTTTTCTTTTTGTAGGATCTATATTCAGTGATAATAAGTGAAATAAATTTGATAAATAGAAGAGTTAGTTTGTAACTCAAATTGTATTGAATTGTCTGACAGAAGTATAATAATAAATTCATTTGCTATCATGTTGAGGTAAGCTACTCCTTTCAACCCCTAATTTGTCAGCTCTTGTCAGTGTCTGGACCGTGTAATTTAATTTTTTTATAAAATGTCGGATATAGAACTGAAGTGCACACCGCCAGACATAAAGGAAGCAGCGGAGAAAGCTGAAGGAAATCTTATGCCCCAAAAAAGTAGACCGTATGATAAAGCATACAATACGTACAGAGATTGGTGCGCCAAAAAAGGGGTCACAAAAGCTGCATCGGAAAACATCGTTCTTGCCTACTTCAGTGAAATGGCTAAGACTAAGAAATCGTCAACCTTATGGTCTACGTATTCCATGATGAAAACAACCTTAATTATCAGAGACAAGGTTGACATGTCAAAATATGGAAAATTAATGGCTTTTTTAAATAGGCAAAATGCCAATTATAAACCGAAGAAATCAAATACCTTCACCCAAGAAAATGTTGATACTTTCTTAGATGAAGCACCAGAAGAACTTTTCCAGGAAGCGGTTCTTATTGTATAAAATTTAATAATTGTAGTGTGTTAATCATTCCATCAAATGAAAATGAATTGTTGGGCGCTAAAAACCCTAGGGGTTGATGCGCATTTCAAAATTAAAAAAAAAAATGTAGAGTGATCAATTCAACTACTAAAAGCAATAAAATTTCTTTTTGTTCGACTGCTTAAACCTGACAATTTTTCACGGAATGGAAGTAATTTCATTAACAAAAATTGAATATTTCAGAAGCATATCTGATTACAACTGCCAAATTTTGTTTCCAATTCATCATCATTTTCAATATGCCTACCTGTGTAACCATATATCGCTTAAAATCCCATACTGAAATTAATCAACAGAAAACTGATCAAAAGGAAAACGTTTTCAATTTTTGAACGTTTAAAACGCCATATCGCTCTTAATATGTACACATCGAGTTTTCAATTAACTCATCGCTTAGTTACCTCTGCTGGATTCAAAATTAATTTGTAGATTCAACGCGAAGTATGGAGCTACATTTGGAATTATTTAAAATGAAACTCAGCTTTAACTTACGCAACCACTAATTTTATCACAATCAAATATTTCACCCCTCATATTCAAATCGTTTCAACTGAATGGGGAACCACAAGAAAATGTTGGAAATCTTTGTTTATTTTTCAATCTCAGTGAAATAGGAGTTTCATTTGCTTCTTTTTTATACAGTGCACTGAAATAAGTGTATATTTCCAGTTAATATCTCTATTTTCATATAATGAGAAAAAACATCCGACAAATCGATTTAAATAAAAATAACAGGTTAGGAAATGCGACTCAAATAATGGCGAACGGTAAATATGAAGACTTTCGACATATTTATTTTGGCTAAGACACTTGTGCTTTGCCTCAGTTTGTAGTGCTTCACTTTCTGAATTTGGAACAAATTTTGTTCCACACAAGCCATCAATTTGCTCTCAATCATCCACCGCACACTTCCAACTCCACAATTTGAATGAAAATTGAAATCCCTAATTTCATATGTTATTGGAACAGTAGTTCTTGACGTCAAATCTGACCGTTATGTTACGTTGCTTCGTTATGTGCCTTGCTTGCGTGCGTGTGCTCTCTCCTGAGTCTCTCTCTCGTTTACGAAGCAGCGATTCATATGCTTCGGCAGGGAATCGAACCCGGGCCGCCCGCGTGGAAGGCGAGCATTCTGCCACTGAACCACCGATGATATATTAAAATTCTATGCAAAGCTGGTATTCACAGTGCTGGTGATCTACTTAAATTTGTTCGGATGAATTCTTACTATTATTTCCATAATATTTTTGCGCGATTGATCTTTCTTGTTTATTTACAGCATCGGTTGTCAGGACGGTAGGTCGTGTTCACTGGTTTCTAAGTTTAACACGTCGGTAAGTGATTTACTCACCGTTCAGACGTCGAAAAGTAATAAATAGCAAAAAAACAATTTCACCAAAATGCAAAATATATTTTAAACTGATTGAGAAGTATAAATGTCACTTTTGACATTTCGTTCATTTCGAAGAAATTTAAATTATTCTATTCGGAATTTATTTCAATACGATCGCACAAAAAATGGTATAAGCATCTCGAACGTTAAGGGTAATTACAACGTTTGCATGTAGATTCCTCTCGTAAAATTGGACAAAATGATATGAGGATTAAGGGGTCTAGCACATTTACTTTTCGAAATACAGGGTGTTGAGATTTTGAAAACTTGAATGTTTCAATTCGATAACTTTAAAATGGATGGATAAATTGATTTGACATTTGGCAGCTTGTTTTTAAATGTAATATTTGATAGAAATAGTAGTTTGTGCAACTAGTGTGGATATAATGGCCCTACCTGTTGTCGTTATTAATATCAAGCAGAATAATTATTTGAAAATAAATTTAACGTTAAAAAAAAAACTTCTTCATGGGGATTCAAACCCGGGTCTACCGCGTGAGAGTCTGGTTTGCTTACTACTCGACCACCAAGGAATATGCAAATTCTATAACGTCAGATGTATTACATTATTTTTGCTTAAAAAGAACTAAAGTTCCTACCTTCTTATTCTTCTTATTCCCCCAACCTTCCCTCAGCTCTTTAATGAATTTCATTTTGAAAATCAATATAGGTACAGAGCAAATAAAAATTATAGAAACAATCTCTTCTGTTGCTTCGTTCCTATTCCAAAGAAATTCTAGTCTGAACACTTTATACACATTCTATAAACAGTGCCATATCATTTATATTTTTTCAATTTTTCTCGATCTCTTGCACTTATATTTCAGTCCTCTAATCCCATATGTATCAAATCTACTTCTTTCTATGCCACCTTTTTGGTGTATTCCGAATTATCGAAAGCGGCCGATCCGATGAATTCCATCCTGTATATATTACGAATGTATTAATCAAATTAGCAAGGTATTTGGCAATCTGTTTATTGATCTACTGTAATATCTTTGTTAGTTCTGGACCACAATATATTCAAATAGTTTTGCTATCCAGAAATTAGCAAACAGGACTTGCGAATGCAATCTGTTTTCGTACACTCTCTGAACTGTTTCCAAGTTTCCACATAAGTTTCTGAGTAATACATGCAGAAGGGTATGTTCTGTGCTGAGAAACGCCACAAACTTAAGCCACAAATTTTTTAATGGCTAATTTGCATGAAGTTATGGTAATATCAGTTTCTGCCTCGACGATTCTTGGAAAATATATTTAGAGAGTATGGAGCGGATGATCGAATGAACTATTATAAACATTAAGTTTTGTGTGCACTACATTTTTGACAAAAGACCCCGCACCAGTCCCTAATAACTTTGCATTTTGGTCTATTTTAATGAAATTTTCAAATTCCATACAATAAATTTTGTTGTTCAATAATCCTTGCTCAGTTTATCCAGCGCCTTATTCAATTATTGCTTGTAATACGTAGTTTACTAATTTTCTCATATCTATTTTTCCAAGAGTATAACTCTCCTTTCAGTTAGATGCAAATAGGGATTTGGGAAGAATAAGTTTTACACGATACCATCAAGGACGTGTTCAAATCAATTGGTGGTTATCCATACCGTATTCAAGTTGGACAACGTCCAAATACTGCGGACTAACTTACAAAAGGAATTTACTGTGGTCGAATGTTGAACACTCGGTTGAGCATAACTTACGAGGATCTGGAATTCTTCAGAAACATTCAGTTTTCAGACGAAAGTTCAGGGATCTGAACGTCCTGATGTTATTGTTAAGAAACCACTCCACAGGCTTCGAGTTACCGTTTGGTGCGCGGTATCTGGTCATGGAATTATTGGTCCTTATGTCGTTGAAGACGAGAATCCAGAATCCTCTCACTGTCAACAAAGAGCGGTATGAAGAGAAAATTATTGTATTATTGTACACATAGTGAGCATCCTGGAATTACTATGTCCGTTTTTCTACAAACATCTCATTCCACCTTTGAATGATGAACTAGAGAAAAGAGAACTTCAAAGTGCCGGAAAAAACTACCTAGGACATTTTTGAGCAAACAGACTACTGATTGTTGATCAACAGAATTCACTGCATGGTCTCTAGAAGTTACATCAAATATGAAATGTGAAATTAAGATTGCTGCGGGGTTTTTTCATGGAACATTCAAAAACCGTGGAATATTTACAAAATAAATTTTTTTTTTGTCCAGTAAAGAAATTGCAGAGAGTACTTGATCAAAAAATCACCATCTGCATGAAGTCGAACGGATAGAGATTATTCTTTGCTTAGGGTTCAGAATATTACAGACTCATTTCAATCTCTATAAAATATATCCCAACTTTTACAAACAGTATTGAATGTGTTAGTCCCATTCAAAATTGGAGTTTACCATAATGCCAAGATGTTTGGTTCAATTTTTAGGCGAGATAGTAGTTTCTGTATTTACATGATTATAATTTGGTAAACCATTTTTATATGAACTGAAAGGTGTGTGAATAGATTTTTTGGAATTAATGGATAAAAGCTTATCACCATCATCATTTGTGGTTCTTCTTCCAGTTTTCATTTTAATTTAAACCAGTTTCTATCATCGAAGGCGTTTATTCCGTTTGTAGGAGTCATTTAAAAAATTCCTTAATATTTAAATAGGTGCATATGTACATTACGTTTGCATTTTAAACTTGAAAAAACTGGGAAAAACAAGTAAAAAAGTCCATAAAGATCGTCAAAATTATAACGCAGTAGTCTTACGAGTGTCTAAAGATCGTAAATCAAGTCGCAAGTAGAAAATAATGTTCAAGCGGCATGCGACTTTAACTTCGACGTCGACTCGCTCCTTGCATGCGATGGCAGATTCTCAAGAGAAATAAACTCTCTTCGACAGTTTTGCTCCGTTTCGTGGCACATACAGAAATGAAATACGATAATTGAAGACAAATTATTTAGTTGTATTGCATGAATTTATTTACCGGAAATTTTTTGCACAATTTCGATCTTTGATGGTTTTTATCACGAACTCTAATTTTGATATAATGAATTTATCATCAAGATTAACTGAAATTATACAAATCAAGTGATTTTGTTTTTATCAATTTCGCACTTTGTATTGTTTATAGTCATTATTATTTATCCACAAATGCATCTCTGCATCTCTATGTACTGAAACAATTTATTTTTAAAAATTGAATCTAGTTATGAAATGGTCGTCTGGTATCGCAGACACTGGGTTTTGTTGAGATCAATTCAAATGGTTACCTGGAATCAATTCGTGAATTAATTATATCAAACTTCAATGCCTTCCTCAGGAACTAAGTAAGTCGTTTCATTAAAATGATGGATGATATGATCTATTAATGAAAAAAGTTAATAAAGAGATTAGGTACCATTCCACAAGATGTTGTGGAAAGTGCTGGAAAAAGGAAAAAATACGGACAGCAAATTGAAACTGACGTACTGAATACGATTAAAACTTTTATACAGAGTTTGGCAAAAGTCCGGGACCGAACAAATATCGCAGAAAGTATAAATTTTCCGGAAAATCTTTTCATACCACAAATTTTACTGCAGATTAAGCTATAATATGCAATCATTTTGAAATATACAGGGTGTTCCAATAAAATGTGGCGTATCAAAGTTATATTTTTCATTTTGTAACACCCTATATTTTATTGCATCTTCTGATTGCCCCTAAAAAATAAAAGGCTCCTTTACAATGGTTTCCTATACCTAAATACAGAGGGCTCCGAGTTATGCTGACTTTTTTAAAAATGTGAACATTTCGAAAAAAATTAATAACTCATCGATATAACAAATTCTAGCAAATTTTATTTTACATCTAATTAGTTGGACATTCGTTGAATGTATTTCACGATTAAATACTGAATATCTTTTCACAGGGTGTTCAGAATTTTCAGCTTCATTATTTTAAATTGAGCACCCTGTATTTTAATACTTCATCATATTTAAAAAAATGTCGTCTTTCGAATGGTGTGAGGGTGTCCTTATACCTAGGTATTATACTTTTTTTAAAGTTACCGTGGCAACATCAACAACTTAAGAAACGAAGTCTAAATCTATGGTCTAAATCATGTCTTAATGACAATTTTTTTATTATTGATCTGACAGGAGTAGTTTGTAACATCAAAACTTTTATTCGAACAAAATTTAACAATGTCAAATTCATAAATTAAAATGGAAAGTGCCGTTGGTATTGTTGGAAATATTAATATTCCGATTCTTCAAATCTCATGAAATGGTATTTAAATTAATACTATTGACATTCACAGAACTCTATGGCGTGCCGTTTTGGTATTCAGTAACATCGTTTTAAAAAAGGAAAAAAATATATATCTCTCCTTTCAAACATTTAATAATACGGGAATTTCTATTATGAAAAACATAATATAAGTTGCCGATTTAAAATTATGAAATACATAATAAAAATTCATGAATTAAAATTATGAAAAACATAATAGAAATTCAATTACCAGTATGTATTGAGGTTGCCTATACTAATCTAATGCAAGTACCTGAAATCGTATAGTAAATGCATTACTGCAGAATAGGCAACCTTAATACATAATGTAAATTGAATTTCTATTATGTTTTCAATAATTTTAATTCTTGACTTTCTATTATGTTTTTCATAATTTTAAATCGGTAATTTCTATTATGTTTTTCATAATGGAAATTCAACAATTAAAATTATTGAAAACATAATGGAAATTGAAGAAAAAAAAATATGAAAAACATAATACAAATCCGTTTTGTATTATTTATTCAATAATTTTTATTCTTGAATTTGTATAATGTTTTTCATAAATTTAATTCTTGAATTTCTATTATGCTTTTCATAATTTTAATACTTGAATTTCAATTATGATTCTAATAATAATAATACACGTATTTCAATTATGAAAAACATAATAGAAATTCAAGAATTAAAATTATTGAAAACATAATAGAAATTTAATTTACATTATGTATTGAGGTTGCCTATTCGGCAGTAATGCATTTACTATACGATTTCAGGTACTTGCATTAGATTAGTATAGGCAACCCCAATACATAATGGAAATTGAATTTCTATTATGTTTTTCATAATTTTAATTCATGAATTTTTATTATGTATTTCATAATTTTAAATCGGCAATTTATATTATGTTTTCATAATGGAAATTCCTGTATTATTTTTATGAAAAACATAATTCTAATTCATTAACAGAATAAAAGTAAGAGGGGGATAGATGAAGTATTCAACGCTCAAAAAAATGTTAAGCATTGAACATTATTATTGATCCTTCGGAAAATTTCATCGTACGCCCTTGCTAGATAAAATTTTTGGCTAATATACTGATACCTCAATGAAATCTCATCGTACTCACATGATCTTGATATTGTCACACATACATAGATCTTTCAAAAAAATTTCATCGTACGTCCATGCTGGATGGAAACTTTTGATAATAAACTGGTACCTTATTAAAATTTCATCGAATGCCCAGGCTAAATGGATATTGTCACAAATAAATTGATCCCTTACAAAATTTTATCGTATGTCCATGCTAGATGTGAATTTTTGCTAAAAAATTGACACATGCATTTTATGTCTATATCTTGACGATGACGCGAAATCCATAATTTTTCTCCTCCAAAAGAGGAGATAATAATCTGCACTGATAGTAGACAAGCCCTATTAGCCTTGAACAGACAACGTATTATATCGAGGCTAGTACTAGAGTGCCACCAAGATTTAGCTGACGCCTCGGCAGATAACAATATTATCCTGTGGTGGGTCATCGGGCACGACATGAGTAAAGGAAATCGCATTGCTAATTCTTTAGCCATTGAAGCCGCTGGACTGAAAATTCTAGGACCCAGTGACACCTACGGCCTAACGACTTCGACAATTGTGGAACTAGCCAAACGTTACACCCATGCTCAATTCCTTAAGAGATGGGATGGAATCAAAGGATGCAGTCTTGCCAGGATCACCCTGGGAAGCTGGCGCCGAAGAAATATTTGGCGATGACCAGGAAAACCTATCTTTAACAGTAGGATTTCTGACTGGTCACTGTCAACTAAGGAAACACCTCCATACTATGGGGCTAGTGGACACACCTCTATGCAGGATGTGTGAGCAGGAAGATGAAACTGTCAGGCATGTCTTATGCGAGTGTCCAGAGTTATCGTCAATAAGAGAGTGTGTGTTTTGGCCTACACCTGCCGATATAAAGGAGATGTCTCCTAGTGACCTGTCCACCTTCCTGGACAATGACCTAGGAGGACAACTCCTCGGGAGGATGTACAATGGGTCACATGTGAACTAAGTGCTGTGAGCCTACACACTCACCCTCCCTACTCTACAGATACAGATACAGATGTGTATATCTTGACGATGACGCGAAATCCATGATTTTTCTCCTCCAAAAGAAAGTACTCAAGTTTCCCTTCAAAAATTATTCAAGATCATTATGATATTGTTTTTGGTTGTGTTCCAAAAATCAGTAACAAGAAGTGATATTCAGTTTATCAATTGAAAATTTCTTTGAAATTTCTGCTCCCAGTATATAAACCACCCTATGTAATTATAGGGTTTTAAGTAGCATTGGTTTAATTTTATGGAAATTTTACTAAATTTAATACTCCTTCCATTACTTTTCCATTAAGAGAAGGTGGTGTGTAATATAACACGCCGCTAAAATGGATCCTTTCACGATTTCTCCAACAATATTTATGAAAACAGTGCTTTTCCCATTCTCATATTCCAATTACAATGTTTAAAGTACTTACAGACCGCTAAAACCCGAACTGGAGGAAGCGAGGAAGCAATAAGAGTTAAACATCAACTAAAATCTCTATTTATATTCCGAACCTATAACTTAGCACTAATAACCAGAGGGATCACGCAAATATCTTTCTTCGATAAATAACGGTATAATGAGATCATTTTATTGGTGTATTTATTAATAATAACGATTTGAAAGTACTCCTCATGCAGAAAATCGTGGAATAAATAACAAAGATACAGTTACAAGGTGGACCATAATATCACGATTGCATAATGCTTGAAATGTCACAGCGTATTCAAGACAATAGAAATTCATGAAGTTTATATAACAACAGACTTTATACAGGGTGATCGGTAAGTAATAGTCCAAATTGAAATTAAAATACTTGGTCTTAAAATATTTCTATCTGACGCAGCATGCTTGCATGAAATATTGCTGAACTAAGAACTTGAACAAAATGGTTTTGAGGTATTGAGTGCCAACTGCAACGTTTCTTCTTTCAGGTAATACTTTATTCGTTGAGTGAAACTTTGTGTAAATCAACTGCAACGCGTCTCATTTAGTTAGGTCGGCTAAGAACAGGATGTGGTCAGACAGACAGAGGCTTTGGTTTTGACTGAAAATTAAAATGTAACAGATGTAACACTTAATCTGATAATATTAAGCATGACAATAAGAAATATAAATAATATTATGGAGTCACAAAGAGCTGTGGCTACCAACCAAAATGAATGAAACTACAAAGGCGATGCGTACCCGCCCTGCCCCAATTTCAATAACTACGAAAGTGTGTATTGGATCTATTTTACGGCAAAATATTAGACTATGAGCTCATGGGGAATAAAGTGTCGCGATTTGAAACAGCACAAGCCCATTCAGAACGATAGTTTATCATGCCTCCCTCGGTTCCAGCACTATAGCGTACATTTTCTCTTGTGCAGAAAAGCGCAGTGGAAAACTGAACATTTCATTTTCCACCCCCTGAAACCGTGATATGAAACTGTACGCCGTTTGTTACATTTGATAGTAGAATTATAGGAGATCGGTCCAGACTCTATGGCGTTCAAAAATAATCGTTCGGAAAATCTAGGAACATTTTTAAAAACTCTTATTTTCACCTCCTGAAACCGTGATATAAAACTTACGCCGCTTGTTACATTTGATAGTAGAACCATAGGAGATCGGTCCAGACTCTATGACGATCAAAATAATCTTTCGTAAAATCTAGGAACATTTTTAAGAACTCTTATTCTCTACCCTCTAAAAAGGTGATTTTAAACTGTGCGTCATTGGTTTCTGTAGATAATACAACACATAATCTTTGATCAAAAGTATAAACCTAAAAGTGAGAAAGAAAGCTTCATTCACAAATTTGGAGCAACACAGTTAAGTCCCGTCAATTATGGGTGGAAAATTTCATTGGTTTGATGGCGAAGAATGCCCTGAAACGGTAATGGACCTAATTGAAGCTGATGAGCCATTGGATGATAAGTAGTGTGATGACACATTTCCGTTTTTCCATTTACCCTTCTCTTCTTCTCGGTTCATCTCCTCTCAGATTAAGTCAATCATGATAAATTCCTTTATTCAATGACATTCCATACATTGAGTACATTAGTGAGTGACAATCATTCAATTCTCATTCACTATCCAGATTTTTATCGTTACTAGAGGTATTATTTTTTCATTTTTCTCCAATTTTTAAATCATTACAATTCAAAATCATTGTGATCAGTAAAAATTTCGACTCATAATTTTTCGGTCGCTAAGTTTTTGACCCCAGCAAAACATCGTTTACTCAACAACACTCTGTATAGTTCGGGATAATTTGAAAATATGGATCTACTATTTCCGTTGATAAAATTTTTTGATATCTCTTAAAATAACCCAGATACTACCAAGTTTGTTGTAAGATTGGTACACGCTGTATAGTTGGGAATTATTTATAAGTAATAACTGTATAATAACTGTTTGAAGTGAAGGTGGTGGATGTACGATTGAGGAGTTGATTGTAGATTTATAGAGGAAGAAAAATAGTATAACTTTAAATGAAAACAATTTTGTTTCCCATTACAATTTAATTCGTATAGTATGATACGGGAGTAAAAAGATAAAATGGTTTCCCTACTTCAGGAATCTCATCAGCAAACATCCTAAGTTCACCTTAATTCCTATTCCGCTCTTTGATCATTCTTATCAACGCTTTGCACCGAATTAGGTTACGTTATCCCCCCAGAAGGTTAACAAGTCCCAAAGGCCTTGCGTTTAATCACTCCCATTAACTTTATATCCATCTAAAATCAACATGCAACTAACGTATTTTTCAATTTTATTAAAAGCATCATTTAACGGACATCTTAATGTCGTTTTAAAATGAAAATGTGGTTCCGATACAACCATCGTTTCTCTTTTATTGTACAGGGTCATCCATATTGGAGTATTACCGGTATATATATACATAAGAATGAGAAAAGCAAATTTGTTTTTGATACCTGACATGGAAACTGGGCAATTTGAAAAAACTACTTACCTCACACAATTCCTGAGCTCTGATAATGTAATACCCCAAATGTTGGAGAGTAAACAGTATTTTCATCTGAATTGTGAGTGAAGTGATAAAAACCAACGAAACAATCAACCGGTAACTACGAGACCATCCATATATGTATCTTAGAGATATGCCAAAAAGGCGGTACCGATGACATGTGTGAGGAGATGTATCTTCAGTGGGACGCTACCATGCTAAGGTGCTGATTGGAAAGAAAAGACTGCCTACCGTTATGCTGATCATGGATAGAAATCGACACAAGCTGGGACACATTCCCTGAAGTCTTGCTGAAGATTCCCCACTTGAAAAAAAAGGACTACTAAGTCAGCGACTTATTGACTTATTTCACCTTATTTGAGCATCACTATTATATAATCTGACGTAATCGCTAGATCAACAAAGCAAAGGATCTTTCACAAAATAAACTAATTGGTTCAGTGGAAAAGATGTCCCTGCTTCTCCGTTCACCTCAATATACATTGACAAACCTAGAGATAGGAGTATTTAATTTCGATCAATTCTAAGGTAGGTAGAAGATTGGCCAGAATTGTATATGTGTGTTGAACATGTCAAAGATGGCGGACGGAGAAACGGTTGTAGTGAAAATGGTTTTGACTGTTTGAATTGGTATAGAAATTGTTCCACTGATAATTGCGCCTCCGAACAAGAAGGAATAAAACACAAAATTACCACTTTATTCACACTTCAGAAAAGCATGAGCTGAGCTGAGCATGAACACATGAACAAAATAAAAAAAAGTTCCAATATTTAGGTTATCCTTTGAGAAAATACTCATTTTGTAAAATCTCTTTCCATTCACCGATAGAATTTTTCCAGGCCAAACGTTTTCAGTGCTTTTAATTGGTCTTGAAATCTTTGTAAATCCATCCTGCACCAACACTGCTTCTAATATATACTATAATTTGGTCAAATTTCACTATTCACGCACTATAACACTATATATATACTATAACTATACTATAACACTACACACACTATAACTTCGTTATCACTTTTTGAAGGAGCAAAAAAGATTCTATTTGTATTTTCCTGGAAGCCAATTCGGAATTTCAAAGTGCATATTGGGTATGTTTTGAGAAATTTTGAAGAATTATTTTAATTAGGATTAAAAATTCTGTTGATCGATAATTGGAAAGAGTCCGGTTATTTTAAATACTTCAAGTATCAGCTTAGATTCCAAAATAGGTTAATCAATTTTTCATATTCATTTTCCAATTTACCCTTCACCCCTCTCGGAAAAAAAACTCATCAAAATAATGTGTGTCAGTGTTTTTTCTGTTCTACTAATGGATTTATTTTGAAGATGATATACCCAATCTGGACAAATGAATAACCCTGTGATTTGGAAGGAGAAGTCCCTCTATCATACAGAAACATGCTATTCCGAGATGACATCTCGCGAATTAATTAAAGAACCCACTACATCACGGACGAATGAATATTTTCGAGCACGCACAGGCTATATCATCGATGAGGCCAAGTCGTAAAGATAACTTTATGTAGATTTTTGAGGGTACGGACAGCATTCTTTTTTAAATTTAGTGGTTGAATTATTGAAAGAATTGATACTTTATTATTGAATCACCACAAAACATGTTACTTTATCATGCATTCCATCAAATTTATTCAACCAGTTTGGAACTAAAACTTTGGAAATGGAGTGATAACAAATTTTTCCATCAATTAAGTACGTATAGACACTGTTTCAGTGTCAGTTGGAAAAGTAGATGAATTGAATTCTGGTAGAATCAGTGCATTTTTGAAACGTTGAAGATCGATGGAAAATTATCGAAACTGTTAATAATATCAACACATTATTATTATTATCAAATGGAATGGATATCGATTTTAAAATATATTTCATATTTCAATATAATTATAAAACAAGCAAGAAAAATGAGGGAATGTCCATTCCATATGGCTCCAAAAATGTCTTCTCATTATATTTGGATGATACAAGGATTCGCTTAATTGAATAAAGAAGATGTCTTCATTATTTCATTCTCATGTACTATCAAATTAATTATAAAAGAATCTAATTATTTTAATGGTGTGCCATTAGACAAGTGTGTGAACATCAATTTCCTTCCGCGTCCCAGTAGGCGGTGTAAGAGTCCTTAATTTCACCTTGTATTTAAGGTGCGTTGGATATTTATGACTGACTAGTCAACGGCTGAATCAATCCTAAAATGTGTAATCAATGATCTAAAATGCTTTTTTCTAATTTTGACATATAAAGTGACACTTTTCAAAACTGATTGACATTATGAAACGTCTTACTTTTTGTAACTAGTTGCATAAAGTAAAATTTTATGCAATTGGTGACGAAAAATGTATTTCAAAATTATTATTAAACTGTTATAATACAAGTTAAAAACATAAATTATAAATTAATTGATTATTATAAATATTGATCACAATTATTGCAATTATTCAAATTAATTCCCGGCGACGACATATTTTTTTCATTGCTCGAACTTGCTGTTAATTGGGAAGCGGCGCACATTCCATTAGATGTTTCACCAAATATTTCTTGCGCTATAAGTTTTTTATTATTTATGGAATTTTCAACATATCCCTCCGCAACAGAGGTAGATTTCCAACCTCCATGCCTCTTTAATTTTAAAATATCAGCGCCACTGTCTGCTGGGAAAGTGGCAGCTGAAGCAGTGGCCAGTATATAGAACAGAATTTGAAAGACCAAGAAATTGTGCAATAACTTTTGGCAGACTGCTAAATGTGTTCCCACAGGATTTCTGGTACATTTTCCATTCACATATTTTATAAAAAATCTGTTGTGTTTAAGAACCTGGGGACGCAACTGAATATATTTTCTTAATATTTCAACAAGATTCGTATTTTCAATGTCTCCAGTGGTAATTGCAAACTGCCGTATAACTTTTGTTCTTTAAGGTGGGATATGAAACACGAAAATGGCTTCCTTCGTCTGTAACATTTTCAACTGGAAGAAATGTTAATTCTGCTTTTCTGCATGCTCCTGCCATTCCAATTATCATTGCAACATTAAGTATTCTTTGGCTTCAGCTTCCACTAAAAATTTGGCAAAATCTTCTTTAATGAAAACTTTTGACTTTTTAGCATTGTACCCGTCCGCTTGCCTTTTAATATATGCTACCAAATTTGTATATTTTTCAATATCAATATTCCTTTTCAGATTTAGTTCAGACCCTAACATTGACTAAAGTGTCCATAATGTGGAAACTTTTAGATCTTTCTTACCCTCAAAATATGCAAGTAAAACTTTCTCATTAACATGTTCAATTTTCTTATCATCACACCACGTAACAAATTTTTCGTATGCCAAATCATAAACTGCCTTCGACTTTTGGGAATTACTGATAATAGAGCATTACCTGTTGCCTCTTCAATATCGCTTGGTAGCTCTTCAGAACTTGAATTACTCATTTTTAAAAAATAAAACTGAAAATATATCAATCTCGCTAAAAACCTTCCGTCTAGACTTTTTTACAAAATGTCAAACTGACAACTAACATGAAATAACAGCAACAAACTAAATTTATGTTTTCCAAATTTTTATCAATTATATTAAATTACTTTCTTCAAAATTAGAACAATTCTTGTATGCTATCAGTTACGAAATGCCTAATTTTGTGTAACTTGTGAGTTTTTGCGAAACTCACTTCGTTCGTTCCGCAAAAATCTCACGCGTTACACAAAACTAGGCATTTCGTAACTGATGGCATAAATAGCTATTTTATAATGGAAGTGATTGATATCTGGTAGCGTGAGTGGCAGTATAGTACTTTAAAGTTGAGAAAATGTGGTAGCGAGCTTATTTTGAACAAAATATTGCTTGATACAATTAATAAGTACCTACTCAATTACGATTGGAACACTTGGCCAGCCCACTCTTATTAAATTTCTCAAAATGTTCGGCTCAGAGTTGAAAAGTGCTACACAACTAAGACTTTGGTGTATTGTAACAATTTCAATAATCATTTTAAAGCACGTCAGTTGCCAAGAAATTTTAAGCAGCTACCTTCTTGCTGAAAATTGTCTACATAATAATTTATCGAAATTTTTGAAAGAAACTTGCATACAATAGTCTAACAATATTTATTCATATACAGGTTCGGCAAGCATTCATCTTTCTTATATAGAATTTCATAAAGAACTCGGTCTCGAAACACTCTCAAGAGAGGAGAATAAGACAATGTCTCTCCGTTATTCTGTAGCTTTTCCCCTTTTACTCACAGACTGGCAATACTGAACCATGAAGAATACGTCTATTTTTTATATTCAGCCAGCCAATGTCTGCAAGATGCCTGGAGGTTGGATTTCGACGTCTGATGCCGCAAATAAACCGAAAACACATATTTTGAATCCGCTGTAATCGATTTTGATCTAGTTGTGTAAGTGCCGGTTCATATATCACATCACAATAGTTAAACTGCGAGAGTACCAGGCTATCACAGAGCATAACTCTGGTCGTTTTATTAAATAATTGTCTGTGAGAAAATAAGAGTTTTAAATTGCAAAATGCTTTCTGAATTATTGATGAAATATGGGAGGAAAATGTTAAGGAGTCATCTAAAACGAGTCCAAGATTTTTTTCACAGTTGGATAAAATTAAACTATCGTTATTAATTTTCAAGTGTATTTTACTTTTGATTCTATTTTTCTCATTTCTACGACCAAATAGCATGACTTTCGATTTTGAAGAATTTACACTTAAGCAGAATTTAGTTGAAATCTCTATTATAGTTTCAAGTTCTTTGTTAATTTTCAAACAAGCGTCTTCAACTTCTGGTTCATTAAAATGCATATACAACTGCGTGTCGTCGGCGTAATAGTGAGCCTTCATACATTTCAGGTAACTTGGAAATTGGGATGTGTATAGGGAAAATAGCAAGGGACCTAAGATGGATCCTTGCGGAACCCCACGTGTGAAGTACATTTTCGTTGACAATTTCTTATTTAGAAATACTCTTTGAGATCTTTGATCTAAGTAGGACTGCAACATTTTTTGCGCTTGTTTATCAAAACACATATAATTACATAATGACAGAAGCAAAGAGTGATTAATTTTATCAAATGCCTTGGAGTAATCTAATAAGATTAAGATGCAAAGTTTGTTGGAATCGATATAAAAATGTTCTGATCAATTGATTCCAATTATTTATTTCCAGAGCTTATACGAATTGACAGTATTCGGATAACAGATTAGAATAATTTTGGGAACTCATTGAAATTACATATAAATGTCTTTTTAAGCAGCTGAACACATTCTAGATAATTTATTAAACCTTCCCTCACTCAAATTTCGGGATGGAATCCCATTTCGCAGCAAGCTTTATTTAAATTTGCGGTATTAAAAGCGGTTTGCACCATCATAAATCAAAAGTGGAAACTAAATTAAAAACGAAATAAGACAACAACTGTCTACGGAATTCCACACTTTTACCGTCTATCGTTATATTAGTTACCTTGCAGTATTTACACTGAGAAACTTCTTTGTAGATTGGATCAAATTGGTTTTTATTGTTGGTCAGGAATAAGATTATCATGATGATCATAGAGTAATAAATAAGAGAGATGTTAAACGTGTAGTGTTTTGTGGAACCGAATTTAGATAAAATCCCTCGTCCTAACGGACTCGTGATTTTATCAATCGGTTTATTTTCATATTCTTGCCAAATAAACAAGTTTTCGGGAGAAAGAAAAAATTATCGATAAAATTTGAAGCACTCGTGGTATTACCCTTGATAATTAATTTTTTGCAGAAGGGTCAATGAGTAGATTAAATAAAAATAAATTCACAAATAACAACGACTAACCTCAAGTTGAAGTAATACTAAAAATGAAAAGTTTAGTACTTAGTGTAAAGGGAGGCGGGGTTTGTTAGTTCAGTTAGTTTCTGTAAAGCGCCGTGCTCTACTGGCTGCGTATAAACTTTGTGCCAGTTTCTTCCATATGTTTTAAAACTTCTCTTATTCATTACTCTAAGATGATGATTATACCAGCTCCACAAAAAATAGATAGCTTATGGATTTATACCCGATCAATACACAAATAGCCTTACCCAAGAAATAATACAAAAATAATAAAACACAAAAATTCATTTGAAAAAAAAACATGAAACCTCATAATCCTTCCAACATTATAAGCTTATGACAAAAAAATTTTGCAGTTCCAATTTCATAATCTTCAACCATGTAACCCCAAAACTTTTCAAAACCATGAGTCATTACGGAACACAACCCCTCGGCACCGTCGTTTCCCTCCCTTTTGGACAGTTTCTTGCATAACCACAGATAGTAAAATGGTATAGTGTGCGAAACTGATGCCACCTATCGATGGGTAGCTTAACTAAACTTTGCATGAAATTCACACTCAACAAAAATTAGGAGCATTATTTTTCCCGTATAAATTAAAATTTGAATATCTGCAACACTCCGCTGTTTCCTTATAAGTCTTTCTCATAGCACAAATTTCACTTGCATATTATTATTGGTATCGTTATTGTTTTGTGGATATATAATTTCACTTCCATGTCGATATCTCAATATCTAAGTATTGTTTCATACAGTGTGGTACAGTTTATTCTCAATATTTGTTCTATCCTTCCATCTTCTATTAATATGGTAACTCGTTACTTTTTTCAGTATCTCGTCTTTGTATTTCATTCCATTACAATTTGATCCTGCTATTAACAATGTATTATTATATCTTTGGTTTTATCAGTATTCACTTCCATCTTCTTGCTTTCCATTTCTTCGGTCCTTACATACACTAGCTTCTGCATCTAATCTCTGGTATTTGATATCATTATATCTAAATTTAGTAGTGACCTCATTTTAACTGTATTGTGACCAATTATCATGTCCAACTGCTGAGTTTGTTTTTCATTCGCTTCGTTTTATGATCTAAAATTTGTATAATTAAAAACGGTCTCAAGTTATCTCCCTATTTTGTGCTCATAATATCTTCTGATTCCATTCCTGCTATTTGCTATGTGCTATGTGCGCTTCTGATAGCCGCTTTTCGAAATACAAAGCCTACAATTTATTAAAAGCGATATCGCAAACCTAAAAATATCTTCAGTGCACTAGGTCATAACTCAACATTTCTCTGAAGAGTAAAAACCAAATGAGAAGCCCACCATAACTAATCCTCAAAATAAACAGTCCTCCTTTTCATTATTGTTGACATTCCTCCAGTACCAAAGTACTGTAGCCGATGTGTACAACTGGTACACTTCCAAGCAGAAAGGCCAAGTACGCCTTCCTGTGAAACATACCATACAACTCAGACGAAATAACCCAAGATCCTGAATTGCCTTGACTATCCAGAACTATATACCAAAAATCGTCATTTCCATATTATGGGAACGACAAAAAGTTTCACTCACTGCCTCAGAGTTCCAAAATTTGTTATCAACTAATTCTCAAGCATGTCAGTACATACGACATTCACATGGTGATTTGTGCATGTGGCAGTGAAGAGATATACTTATTTCAATACAAAATACTTCCATAAGTAACCAAAGAAGCAAAATGACTGGAATATTTGCAGCAAAAGTATCTTTTCAATATCCAGAGACCTATTAGAATAATTTCACCTGCACATGCTAGTATACACAGTAATATTAGTATATTGAATAATTAAACATTAAATTTCCAAATTGTTCGCATGTTACCACCCATTGCAAAACCTCTTGATTATATTCTAACTGTAATATTTACATGTGCAATATTAATTTCCATCACCTCGAATGAATATTTACTGTTTTGATTTCATTACGTATTCAACGCAAAGTTCTTCATTTCCTAAGAATATCAAGAGGAAGGTAAAACAAAAGCTTCACTACCGACTGATTTTCATTTTTAGCTGCATTTTCACAAATCTTTAAATTTTAATTTATTTTCTCTCAGTGTACATTCCCCTTTATCATCCCCAATCTTTTACTCGGGGGGTGCGGAACACATGGCCATCGGGGTGGTAATGACATTATATTTCATAATATTAATTATCCCATAGGGCAGCCGTCAACACCACTTTGATATTTGTTACTATTTACCTTGTGCAGGGTAGATAATGAATGGAAATGGGTTTTGAGTTAGAGGGGAACGGCTTGAATGCCAGATTAGTTGACTTTCGGGGCTGGGAGATTTGGGAGACATTAATTATCGTTAAGAATGATCACGGACTTTTTTTATCACCCACTGTTATTGGAGGGTAGAAAAGCATGGTAACAGAAATCAAAGTCTATGTTTAAATTGAATTATATGAAAATTCCACTATTAAATGGAAAAATCTATGAAAATTCTGTTGAATTATAGATTATAGATAAATTTCCCATTATTAACATCTCAAAATGACGGAAATCACATTTTATGTGATGCTCACTTGGTGTTTAATAAGTTGACTAGACCTAATAGTGATCTATCTTGTTATTGACCTAACAGTAACGGCTAGTACATTAGCGATGCAGTGCTAGAGAGCATGTCTACACAGAACCAAACTTATATGGAATCACTCAGTATTTGTGACCAAAATATTTTGTGGGGAAAAACTGGGTATGATAGTCGATTGCTGTTAATGATCATGATAACAAAAAATAAACGACTGCACATTAATTGTAATCTTCCAAAGTTTGTGTTCAGTGATAAAATCACGTTACTCCTATAATTTTATTTCGGTCCAAAGATTATAATAATGCCTCATGTTGGACTAACAGATGTGCAGAGGGAAAACATTGTTTCTCTCATTGAACAAGGAATGCCCCAAAGAGACGTAGCAGAGGTAGTAGGCGTTACCTAGGGTGTTGTATCAAAAACGTTATTTAAGGTAATTGGAACTTGGAACTCTCAGAAATAGGCCTAGATAAAGTCGTCAAAAAAAATTACAACTGAACAACAGGACCGCTTTGTGTGCCAAATTGCTAGAAGAAATCCAAATGTTTCTCATCTAGAACTGAAACGACAACTTCTAGAAGCTACAGGTTGAGACTATACGAAGAAGACTTCGTGCTCGAGGGTTGTACAGCAGGAGACAGACACGGGTTCCAGAGTTGTCCAGGCAAAACGAAACTGACCGGCTAAATTGGTGCCGTCAACACCAAAATTGGACAATTGAAAATTGGAAAAATGTTCTTTTCTCAGATGTGACCAGAATTGGCCTTGGATCAGATGATCTTCGAATTCGGTTTCTCAGAGCTCCAGGAAGACAAGCTAGACTCCAGACTGCCAGATCTATCCCAAAATATAAATGAGGAACAGTAATGTTTTGGGGAGGTATTATAAGAGGAACAATAACTCCTTTGCTGCCTCTCCAACAAACTTTAACCGGACGAAGGTATGTTGATTTGGTGTTAGA
>CAJUYG010001611.1:0-10683 GCA_910591675.1 Galerucella calmariensis | reverse complement strand
TATAGTTTCGATGTAACGTTATATTTGGCCACTATCATTGTAATATTTAAATATCTACCGGACGGCGAGTAGCCAGTCCTTTTTCCTTACCAACATGTGGTTCTCGTCGAGAACCTGTAGCATCGATCACCGCCGAAAGGCAAATTTTTAAATTGTATGTGCGACGGATAATCTCCGTTGGTGCGGATCAGTATACACTGATATTGGTCAAATATTCCAATTCTTCTCTCCTATAAAGAGAGAAATTAAGAACACACTACCAATATGTAAATTATTTCTGGAAGCGGAGCATGGGAACAGGAAAGGGATACGCAACGTATGTCCATCGCATGGTTCAATTTAATAGCCAGTAGTAAGGATAAGCTTTTTTTTCTGTGAACCATGAAACGATAAGGTCAACACTTTTAATTTCTTGTGAGAGGTTTACCTCAAACTTTTTTTTTATAAAGTGCATTCAATGTGAATGCACTTTGTACCTGCCACTTTGTACCTGCCAATTTGTACGTGACATTCCGAACGAAGAGCTTTCGATGAAGTAGTTTTTATGAGGTAGTTTCCATGAACTGAACTCCCATGGATTAACATCAGACACCTAGGACCTGACCGAAGAAACTGAGGAAAGTAAAACAACGTGCTTCAACACACAAAAACATTCTTTCATTCACTGTGATATTAGTTTTAAAGTCATTATACAACTTGTAAATTTAACAACTTTGTTCATATTCCTTTCCTCCCAGCATGTCCAGGTTTGTTGATAGAGAGTTGTGAGGTGGAAAACAAGTCGACTAATATTATTCAGGGTAGCGCCCACTTACCTTTCTTGATTAACTTTAATTACATTCCTTAACTTGATTAATTAACTTATTAGATTCATTTGGTTTCTTAACTTCATCTATTATCTCATTAACTTCAATATAACTTCAATAACTTATATAAAGTAAAGTCGCGAACCGGTAAGACTACTCCCTGAACTGATTTTAGTTTGGTCCCCGAATTCACATCTGAGGTGCTCTCCACATTGAGTCGCCGTTGCAATTTATCTTGCCTTATTATTTTAAATAAAAAATAGGTAATATCGAGGCAAAGGTCTCGTTGTCAGTTTCGAATTCGGTTTTGCAGTTGGGGGTGAAGATGTCGCCACTGTCACATCTTCAACACTTCCAGCACTGGAAGACATGTATTGCTCGCGGACGGATAACATATACCCTGTACTTATGAGGCGTAAAATACGCCTAAAGAGGTCTACAAGCTATGTTGTCCCTTCTAACAGCAAAACAGAATGGTTGGTTGAAATATCTTGTAGATATGCCAACCCCGTTTGACTTTGAAGTGTTATCCAATATCCGTCGGCGCCTAAAACCTGGGAAGTATTTGTTTCTTCTTAGTTGAACGGACAATGTCTTTGAAAAATATTTTTCAAAAACTTATTGAGCGTTAGAACTATTACTATTCTGCGATATCTAGTTATTCACTTCATTTACAGGTTCCTGCAAATGAATCGTGTTCTCAATGGATGTTAAAGGTGAAAGCACCTTTAATTCTATTATAACGCCTTACAGAGTTGCTAGTGTGAACGGTATTTGTTCAATCCAAAGACTTTGTAAGACGTTATAACAGTATTATACTATTTCTTATCACATTTATTCATAACACGCTTTACTATAATTGTGAAATATGAATTTGAACTCCTCTACTTCGCCGTTGGACGGAATTTGGCTATCAAATGTGAGCCGCCCGCCGCTGGGGCCCTCAAAATGGCGTCAAAGAAGGTATGTAATTTGATGTTTCTCCTCGCTTGCGTTTTCTGTAGATTTTTATATATTTGGTATGAACTTCCACCTCAAGGCGGAACTATGAATTCAAATTCATAGTTCTGCCATCGGACCTCTAGTCACACTGGTTATGTCAACTCTTTTTCATCGATAAGGCACTCGAAAAAGTGTTGACCGCAATCCCGTTTCGATCTCAAGCAATCTATGAACGTAAAAAGAAAAATAGTATAATCACTTTACGATAGAGCAAAAAACTGTAGTGAGATTCAAATAATAGTAATTACTTTATACAATTTTTAGAGAAAATATTGGATAGAAAATAAATTTTTTTTATTGGTGAACCATTTTACCTATTTAAAGCACGCCTCAGCGTGTTTAAATCGAACTTTAAAACACACTTTTATTACAACAATATTTAACAATGTCAAATTCATAAATTAAAATGGAAAATGCCGTTGGTATTGCTTGAAATATTAATATTTCGATTTTTCAAATCTTAGGAAATGGTTAGGTTAGGTTAGGTCGAAATACAAATTAGTTTATGTTTCTCTCATTTTCATGACAACGCAAGGTATACATCATATACATCACGAATTCAACCATTTGACATTTAGTTCTTATTTCCATCTACGATTCCCATTTCTTGTTGTTGTAGTAGTTATAGACCAGTATTCGTGGATAACTGGTCTTCAAAACACTTGCTCTATTTCTCCGCCGTCTCCGCTTCGCCGTCGTGCTCGAAAAATCGCGCGTGTTTTAAAGACCTTAATTTCCACTTATACTTTAATATACTAAAGGCTCGTTTTCATGTGACAACAATGTCGCGACTTTAGTGCCATGGCACTAAAAGTCGCGACATTTTATAACATGTAAACTTCAATGTCACGTTGTCGTGACAACAATTTGACACCGTGTCATTAATGTCGCGATATCAAAATCATTTTGATATTTTTGTGACATTTCACATTAGTTCCACGTAACATACCTCGTGAAAACAGCAGTACCGCATTGTCGTGATTACGTGGCATCAATTTTACGCGGCACGCGTGTAAAAGTGTGGTTGAAATATTGGTTTACAAGTTAAACAATGGAAAAAGAAAGTGTTGTTTTCGATATCGTTCACTTTTGGGAAGAATAAATTCAAAAAGCTAGGATCTTCTGCAGCAAGGTCTCGGATAAGGGTGTTACATGCACCCAATTTATTTCTCCGTTGGATCCATCGCCTTACCCAGATTTTTTTTTCAATTTTTTTTTCCTTTATTCTCACTTATAATTACACTCAACACTCTTGCAGCTGCCGCGATCACTTCAACCGACGCCATTTTTAATTTAATACAACAATCATGACATTAACATACATGGAAACAACCACCAAAAATGTCATATTGTCATGACTGCCAGTGTCATGACATTATTATGTCACATGAAAACGAGCCTTTATACCTAATACCCAAAAATTTAATAATCCAACATTATTTTCAAAAACTTACCATATCCTGAGGGTTTATCTGGAACAATGAAAAAATTTGCAATTATTTCAATATTCTAGATCTACAAATACTTTAAGATTTGTCCTGACGAAAATTTAATCTTAAAAAATTCCACAACTCCACAACAATTAAAGGTGGTCGACGCTACCTCATCAAGAGCTGTTAATGAAACATAGTATCGAAGAACAAAGACCGTTCACTAAGAGGTAACAACTACTTCCCCTTTAAATTTTGAGTGTCTTTGGGATTTCAGCAGTGCAGTTTAAAAGCTCTCTTAGGTTTGGTCTCAGGTCTAGGCACTTGCATGTAATGGTGTATTCCTGGCAGTCTGTGAGAATATGTTTAACAGTTAAGGGGCATCCACCAAATTCGACCTTGCACAATTATGCTTTGTATATTTTTTTGTTTCCCTACGTCCTCACGTTTAAGTTCACATAACGAAAATTTTATTAGAAATATGAAAGCTCCGCAACATGTAGGTAGCCAAGCGGTCCAAGCGGATTTTGGTTCACGTACATCGTCAGTACTGAACTGGGAGACCGCCAAGACCGGCGAACGTTGTATCAACAATGGAACGGCACGCGACTATCGAAGCAGAGAGACAATATCAGTCATAGAAGGATAGAAAAGCGAGAGATGAATTTTTATTCGATATTTTAGTGGTAGCAACCGAATTTCAATAAGGAATTGTACGGTCATAAGTAATTTGAGGATTCTGAGATTTTTATATAGTATTCATAGAGCTTCAAATTAGACCCCTTATAAATTAGTTTTTCCATTCAATCCATATTTAATTCTTTACAAGGGCTTAAACTTTGCTTAATATGTGTATTTTTCATATTTTTTTCAACAAAATTTGGTTAGCATTTCAAAGATTTTATTCAATGAGAACTCTAAGCTCAACATTAATCTACATGATATATTTTTTTCTTAATTTTCAATACATCCATTACTTCAAAATTCTTTGCCAAAAATACTTCGATATTTTGTCAAATCGCTGCCGATAGATTCCCCTTGCATTGACGGCAGACGGGAAGGTTTTCAGAAGACATCAAGTAACCATGTGTGTATCTGGTATGGTTGATCCGCAATCGTCTAATGACAGCAGCTTCTCTCCTAGTCTATTATTATTTCTCTTTCATTAGAATGAGAGATAATGTTCATGGTTGTTAATAGGACTGGGCTAAGACTTAAATAAATAATAATTCGAAATTCTATTTTCATTTAAGCTAGTATTCCTGAAACTTGACTACAATCCATACGTTTGTGAAATCAAGTACTCCAATTTCTTTTAAAAAGTGATCAAATTTATCTAAGGACCTCAAAAATCGCGAAATAAATAGGGGTTGCCGTTTGAAGTTTTGGGGGTAGGTGCCCTGGTGGTCAGGGAGTAAAAAGTAATACGACCACAGACGACTCAGTTTTTCCCCTTGATGTCATTACAGTAGCCCATGTAGAGTTAGTTTAAAACCTCATGGGTGCTACGTCACAGATGTGAAGCTGACAAAAATCGGTACAACGCGGCACAAAACAGTCTAACCTATAGAAGTGAAAGTCCAATAGGATTACCTAGAATGAAAAAATGAGGTGTCAAACCCATCCACCTGAAGCGCTAGTTGCAGTTGAGTTGTCGAAATAGGCACGGCAGTTGAGGCCGAAAAACAGATTAAGGGAAGAAGAATTCCAGCGATCGTAGTGGATGGGTTCAGAACTATTCCATAACGCTTTTTTTAATTGAAGTTTGTTTTTGAATGACTAATTCCCGATTTCACTGACCATTTCGTGAAGTCAGGTAATACCTAAAACGAATTTAGGAATTCCTAAATGCAATTTACATTTTACCACGCGCTAAATAATGCCTAAGAGTGATAATTGTAGGACTGTAGGAACAGCTTCGCGAGTGAGACCCCTTTTTGTCCCAATAATATATCGTGGTTCAAAATATCTGTTGCAAACTTTGTAGGACTTATAAATCTATTCAGCGCCTAATTCCTTCAGTTTTGGATTGCGAATAAAGGCAACCCATTCAATCAACAACAAAGGGTCATGTTTGGGAAACCTATGTCGTTTTGATGTAATGGCTGTACACCCAGGAACGCAACACTTCACACCAACCATTATAAATATTATGAATTATCACACTTGATAAGACTTACAGTACCTAATTAAAATACAAATAACAGCAGCAAATGGCAATAGGGAACAATCTATAAAAGACAACGGTGACAACAACTATATGACAGCTTTGATGAATCTCAAAATATTTCTTCTTTTCGTGCTGAAGGCCTTAGCTTCCAGGCCTGCTCCGACAACTCAATTGCAACTAGCGCTTCAGGTGTATGGGTTTGAAACCTCATTTTTGTATTCAAGGTCATCCTATGAACTTTCACTTCTATAGGTTAGACTGTTTTGTGCAACGCGGCAAAACCGCATGTATAGCAGTAAAGTTAACTCAACAACTCAACTTCAAATGACGATGTTTCTAACTTCACTACTATACATGCGGCTTTGCCGCGTTGTACTGATTTTGGTCATTTGCACATTTGTGACGTAGCACACATGAGGTTTTAAACTAACTCTAAATGCCGTTTGTTTTCGAATGGACAACCCGTATATATAAACAAATACATTCCAGCTGTTTCAAAAAATGATATGGATATTTATTCAAAAAGCCAGGCGCTAAATTTGGGATGCTTCCCAGCTTTTATTAAAAATATTGTACTATACATTTTCTTATTAATTTTTAGCTACAACCTAGCGATACATTTTTCATTAGAGCAAATTTTGTTTTGTCATTAGGTTGGGCAGTATTGAATACCGTTCGTTTCCAAATTGACACATCGTATGCATGCACGTGTTTTTTCACCACATTTCTTATCCAAATAATCTACAATATAATAGTTGGAGTATTATAGGATATGAACAGCATACTTATAGCTCATGAAAAGCGTTGGGTGACGAGTTCCACGATTTTTATTCACACAAATAGCGCTCAACGCGCCTAAAGAAGTTTTCTGTTCCAAAATTCATCAACTTCAACTACTGATGATGTTTAACAGTGTAAGTGAATGTTAATTGAAACTCAGTTATAAACTATTTTCCACAGTTTAGCATCCTGTAGCGACCAATTTGAAAATCGAGTCCATTAGAGAACTAAGTAATTTGGAGCTTAACCTAAGGCATTTGGAATATTGTTGATACAAGTTCAAAACATACATTAATTTCGGTTTGTTCTATAAATGCCTTCAAATTTGCCCATTTATCGGAAAAGTAAGCTTTGGCTTGGGTTCTCCCCTCTTCAGAACGTAGTGCCGAATTCTGTGACGACTTCGAGTAGAATGTTGTTTATAGCAGAGGTAAATTACAACAGGCCTGTCACAAATTAAAATGGAACAACCACCAAATGGAGGCCGCAACCCGACGAGTGACATTTGCCCATAAATTTCAGTTATCAGTTTTGGAAGTGTTATCGATGGTGCGTTTAGTAGGATTCGAAATTGAACTTCTATCTTTTGAAGATTGATTGCTTACAACGAGAGATCTTGATTATATAATGGATTGTTGTTTCATTAAAGCTCAAAAGTACGGAGGTTTATATGAATTGTATAATATTAAACTCCAATCCACTTCTTTTTGCATGTCAGTAGCAGTTTAATTGAGTTGCTAAACTTATAGATTTCTCGACAAGTATTCCACAAACATTAATCCAATCGTCATGAGCTAAGAAGTACTTCGAGGGAGTTTTTCAACATTTTTTATTTGTTGTCATTTTGTATACATTTTCTTGTGGATTCTTTTATCCAATTCCATTATCGAGAGGTTCAATGTTTTCATTTCGTGATTGTACATTTTCCAAATTTATATGTTGATGAATATATTCCGTTTTATATGCATTCGAATTCAGTACACATTGAAAGTTCTTAGAGACGGATACCACGATTGTTATTCTCGACATTTCAATGCAAATCTCCTCATGGTTGAAGGAAAAAAGCAAAAAGCATAGTAACATAACATTTTGGATGTCCACCTGAAAGTTACCACACACTACTTTTTCTTAAGTTTTCTACTTCTTGGGGATGGATATTCCAAAGCAATTCTGTCTTGTTCAGGTTGGCGTTATTTAAAACTGAACGATGGAGTAGGTTCTATTTATGTCCTGATTTGTATGCTCCTTGTGATTATAGTTGTTAATAAAAAATCCATATTCATAACTTCATCGGAGAATTTATTAATATAAAAATGGAAGCTGGGAGGAGTTAAATGGCGCGAAATTAAACTCTATTGACGAACAATCAAGTGAAAACTTGACGAATAGTTTGGGCCGTTGATAAACTGCCTTAAAAATAAAACAAGTGCTTCGCTTTCGAGTTTTAGCATAGCGCTGCATTTTCAATATCCATAAATTGTAATAAAATCTGATGGAGTGTGATGCAATCCGCCTAGCCAGCGTTTTAATTTATTCGGAAAATTATGAAAATCCAATACAGAAGAATTGACATGAAAAAGTTTGCAGTTCCTGATTACTTAATAAGAATGGAGCAATCATAGTAAATTGGTGCAAATTATGTGAAACTAGACATAAACTATGAATTAATTCATTTTGGTAGTTTATTTCTTTTACTTCAAGACATAGAAATGACACTGAAAAAAATCATGACTGTATTAATATTTTCATTGGAAACGCGAACAACAAAGTATTGCACAGGTTATGCTGAACGCCGTACCTCGCATTTTTTTTCCTTCCCACTTCCAAAAAATATTTAGTTAAAATTTTTTGTATAAGTACAAATTTTATCTATCCAATTTTATACCTTTTTTATGATCAAGAGCCCTTGAGGGTTTGGTTTATAGGATTCAAATGTTTATACAAATGAGGATTGGAATAATATTCAGATATTGCGCTGAAGTAATTTTCATAACTTGTCTGCTGAGTCTATACCGATTATGCATGGAATTTTCTAGAGCCAATCTAGTGTAATCAGAGATCCGCATCGCTTCCCGACCAACTGACACATGTCAAAGTGTAGCTGGAATCAGGGACGTATATAAGGGGGGAGGTTTGGGGGTTCAAACCCTCCTTATAGAAAATACAATAAAGGTACAAACATTTTTTTTAGCATACTGCCGCAATATGAGTATTCATCGGGATGTGGCAATAGAAATAGATTCTTCAACAATTGAGAATAATTTAGCTGAAGAGGTTAAATTTACTTTTGTGAGATTGATTTTCTGTTTTAATGAAAGCTTCAATTTTCAATCATCTATCACTTTTTGAAATAGGTGCTCCCAAATTAATATACAGGTAACATCTCGGCTGGTATGGGAATGCGGCGAAGAACTTAGAAGACTGGCGACTCGGAACAGTGTAACACTGGAGTGGGTCCCAGGTCACAAAGGAATCGCTTGCAATGAAAAAGCTGATGAACTTGCAAGAGCAGGATCGTCAACACTGATGAACTGATCCGAACCATCTGTGAGCATCCCCAGATGCTCCACTAGGTCATGGTTAAAAGGGTGGGTAAAAGAACAATCCATGAAACTCTGGAAGAATACGCCCAGGCAAACACTTGGGAAGAAATTTATAAAAGGACCATCAGAAAAAGTAGCAAAAGAACTTCTCTCAATGAGCAGGAACAAATTACGCACCATAACGGGGCTTCTTACGGGACACTTTCCCACAAAGGAGCACCTGAACAAAATAGGGCTGTATAACGGAGACCTCACATGCAGGAGATGCAAAAAAAACACTGAAACAGCTCTGCACATATTATGCAACTGTGAGACGCTGGACCACAGGAGGCAAAAACTAAATGGAAGACAGCAAATGACTCCAGAAGACTTCTACAACCAACCAGTAAAGAACCTGTATGAGCTAATACAGATAACGGATTGGCCGAGGGATTGGCTGAATAGGATGTAGTCAGAATGTTAGGAGAATCCACAACAAGCCCAAGAAGCTGAGATGGTGCCGGCGAAGGGACGGCTCCTTAAAAAATATATATATATATATATATATATATATATATATATATATACATGGTTATAACCATTTCAGCAGAAGGGGGCAAAACGAAGAACGATGTTTAAAAATACTTTTAGATGTAGCCAAGTCAAACAATTAATTAAAGAAAAATCTTAACATTATTTCTTGAACTTGAAAAATTGCTTAAGGTCGTGGCACTCGATTTTTTTTGCCTTAGGCGGCGCCTTCAATAAAGCTTTCCCCTTCTAAACCTATCAGATGAAAAAAACCAAAACCCTCTCCATGTAAAAGCTATAGCTACGTGACTGGCTGGAATCATTGGAATATCATTAAATATGAAACACGAAAATGAGACAAAGCCAATTACAAACCTAATCCAACCAAATCTTAACCCAACTTATATCAACCAAATGAAACTCACAATGTAATCAACTAGAGAGGGTGAAGCTCCGAAGTATCATTTCATTTATTTGGAAGAAATAGACTTTAGCTAGAGTATAAGGAGAGGAAAATGGTCAGTAAAATTGTATTTGTTAATATTGCAAGGAAACGTTTTCACTTTTGATTAAAATTCGTGGTATATGGAAAAAGCGGGTCCGGTGAACTATAGGGATATTATTGAATGGAAAACTTTATAATGGATGGTTTTACATTTAAGTATTTACTAAATACAATTTAAATTCAAGTGTCAGCTGAGAATAATTTTGGTGTGATTGTATATAGGTAGATACTATACTGTTAGATGTACAAGATGCATGAGCCAATGAGGAAATTTGGTTAAGCCAGAATATTGAACATCAAGTAGGCATCACATAATTTAAACATATCGAACTATCATTTTCCATTGAACAGGAATTGTTTGAAAAAAGTTTCACATAAAAAAGTAATCGATAATGGATTGATGAACCAGCTTATGAACTGTGTTCATTGGATGTGGATATTTTGATATAATCAATAATCGTGATGATTAAATTAACGAATATCTTCATGGTATCAATAAGTACTTTCATTATATCTATCAATTCGATGGAGTCAATGTGTTTTTTTCATAAATATCACGTACCTTTTTGGTTCAGTATTGTTATAGTACATTTAATAGCTGTATTGCTAACCTTAAATTTGATAAATGAAATCATCAGGATCGTATCCAGCCAAATTCGAGAAGGCTATAAAATTAATCATCACCAGCTTCTTTTTCTAACTGGAAATATTAGGGAACTTGAATCTGGGCATATTCAAATAAATATAACAATAAGATTTCATTTCTAGTAGACTATCATATCTTTGGAATGTCATAAAATAATAGTACATTGTTTACCGGGTAGGAAAAGCTCAACATTCCTGGACGACTGTGAAGATTGCTAAGTCGAGGCGCAAGCCGAGACTTAGCCACACAGAGTCCAGGAATGTGGCTTTTCCTACGAGATAAACATACTAT
>CAJUYG010001610.1:45284-60555 GCA_910591675.1 Galerucella calmariensis | reverse complement strand
AATTTTGCTATTGGTGGGAATTGACGCTTTATCAGGTCTCCTAACACTTTGCATGCCTATTTTTTCAAAAAAATATAAACTTTACTTTTAAAACGACTTTAAAAATCATAAAATTTGAAAGTCCGCCAAAACGCGCTTTACGTCATAAAGATGGCTGCCCCATGGTGTGACGTCATTTGTTTACGTTCTTATTCTTGTATCACGCTCTGAGTTCTTGTGACCTAATTTGTTTCTGAAAGCTTTAAAAATGGATAAAGCCGAAAAAAAACTTTGTATTCCAAGTATTGCATTGTTCCAGTGTGTAAATCAACGTCTATTAAAACTCCAGACAAAATATTTGTTACTTTACCTGGTGGCGCAAGCAAAAATACACTTAGGAGAAGGGCATCACTTTTGTTTGTGAAGACCATTTTAATGTAAGTACCTACTTCTATGCAGGTAATTTTTATTCTTAAATAGTTTGAGGTTATGTTCCTATATGTCTAGGAATCAACCATAAAAACATCATTTTCTTACGACCAAACATCGAAGTATGGTTGGTATCTATTATATAAATAAAACATAGTTTAAATCGTACTTACGATAATGCTTTAACTTCTCTTATTTCATCTGCATTAAAGCAGCTGTTTGACTTCATAAATCCAAGCAGCATGAATGAGTCTACTTTGGACAAGTTATGAGTTTGTGCTTTCACAAAACCTTCGCCAGCCATATCTTTACTCACAAAATATTGAAGATTCGTCACTGAACACTGAACTAGTAAATAAAATATATTCTTCCAAAAGTTTTAAAATATCCTCGGAAATATCGAATATTTATGTCCACTTTCCACTTTACGTTGGATGTATTACTTAATTTTTGCTTAAAAGGAACTAAAGTTCCTACCGTATGTCCCGCGACACGTTCTACCTTTTTTTTAAATTTAATAATTAGTTTAATTTGATAATATATAGTTTAATGTGAAGCTGCAAAAATCTTTTCAATGAAATTATTTAAACATGGTACTTAGTCTGCATTCTTTGAAAAATCCCCCAGCTTAATTTCATAAGAAATACATTTTGATTACATATTATAATACAAGATATTCATTATGTACAAGGTGATATTTATATCTTCCATAATTAAAAATATGGCTGGCCAAAACGTTTTAGACATAATTATGAAATTTGGAAATATAATATTGAAAATTGTTAATTTTCTATTATTTTTTAATAACTGTTTCTAATAAACAAAATAATTAAATTTTGTTTCTTTAAAAACCTATAGTTCGATTGCAATTACATCAATTTTATAATTTTTATTGAGGCACAGATGGATGGAATCATCTTCCAAATTTTTTTTCAATATAAATTATTTAAATTTTTTTTATTGGTTAAATAATAAACAGATGTTAAGATGAACAAACCTACCGTGGCCAATTAGGATTAGAACTCGATTCTGAAAGGAGTTTCTCAAGGTTGAAACATACTGAAATAACTGGTTAATTTTATGCCAAAAATTCAAATGGTAATATCGGAGGAGTTGAAAAAAATTAAAATACAAAATGACTGAAAAATAAATGTTTTTTTCCGCCACATATGGTAGTTTTTATCTCAGTGGTGTATCATAGCCAAGAGGCACAAAAAGGGAGATACTTATATAATCTGTAGAAAAAATTTTGTTGGATTTTCGAGCGTTAAGCAAGATAACTGCTTTCCAAAGTTTTACCACACAAATATTTTATTCTAAGCCCCTTTTTACCAGATAGAATATTCATTTTTTAAATTTTATACCGCTTAAAAATTATTTGTTGAATATTCATGTAATCACCCTGTATAGCAATTGCGAAAATATTCATTTACGTTACGTAAAACATAAAGAATTGTAGAAAGTTTCAACGAAACAATTTCAGTTTCGAATTTTACTTTATTTTATTGGTAATATATGCTAATACCAATACATAGGCGTAACTTGAGCGGGTACCCGATAAATTTAAGATTGTTTTTAATAAAACCTTCCAATAACCTTGACGAGGAGTCATTGAAAACCAAAGTTAATTAGAACTCGAAATTATTCAACTACACCCAAAGTTTCAACCTTCAGTGATGAAAAAATGTAACAAAATATAATGAAATATTGAAAGTTATTTTTTCTACTACCGTGCGCTTTAACCCACTTTCCCGCACGCATTTTAGCTTTGAAAGTGTCACTTTCCCGCACTAGTGCGGGAAAGTAAAATTATGCAAATTTTGACCTTATTAGATAGTTTTTTACTTTGGAAGTTATAGATATTCTTACACCAGGTGAAAAAATAGTCAATCAAATAAAATCAACATGTTTTCCAGCTTTTTGTTGCATTTTTAATTTTCTGAAAATATAAAATAAAATAATGAAAATAATTTGATATGGCCTTGTAAATTCTTTAAAGTAGTGTCACAAAACAACTATCAAACCACCCGGGTTTGATATAAGAAAAATATATCAAATGAAATTCTTTCATCTACAAATGACTTAAAATTGTTGCCGTCACCCTCATCGTCATCTTTATGTGACCTGCAAACGATGCCATCCTCATCAACGGCATTCACTCACCAGTTAACACCAAATAACTCCACTGGACCGGCAATTTTAAGTAATTCACAGAATGCAACAAATTGTGTTTCTAATATTTATATGTATAATAATAATTGATAATAATAATAATAGTTTTTGGTCCAAGTTTTTTATATGTGTGTTAAAATAAAATAAATTTTGAAAAATGGGTTGATATACTTTTTTGTATATACGGTCGTAGAAAAAATAATGTTCCTAACTCATGCGTAAAGTG
Organism: Galerucella calmariensis; assembly: GCA_910591675.1. Taxonomy (NCBI): domain Eukaryota; kingdom Metazoa; phylum Arthropoda; class Insecta; order Coleoptera; family Chrysomelidae; genus Galerucella; species Galerucella calmariensis. Next base: position 57,749 of record CAJUYG010001610.1, on the reverse strand, counting down.
TCTTTCCCGCCCTTGACCGCTTGCCCGAACTCCGCTTCGCGTCGTTCGGGTCAACTGCAGTCGCGTGCGGGAAAGTATCACTTTCCGCACTAGTTAGGAAAATAACTATTGTTTGCCGAAATCTGCTTATTGCATAAACCCCATAAAAGTTTATTGAAGTAAGATAATCCTTAACGGATTTCTTATGACTGTAAACATAAAACGGTATTTCTGTTTTATTTGCAACCCTGTCTTCCGTTTTGATTTATGTCGAAAACATTCTGTTATTTCACTTTTTTAATGTTTCTGTCCAAAAATTAAATTTATGGACTTTATTTCAATTTTTATTGATATAAAATACGTACTTGTATAAAAATATTTTGAAAACTCGAGAAGGGGAAAATTGGAAATGATTGTCATATGTACCGGGTGTTTGATTAAAAGAGGTAACTCGCTGTATCTCAGAAACTATTTATGGTATTACAGACTAGCATAAAAGAAACTGCAGGAAATACTTCCCAATTTCACCGCTAGAGTATAATACGAGGATGTATTGATATCTATACTCTATTTCTTAATGTCTGACATCACAGTAGCCCCATTAAATATTCAAATAGAAATTTATCTTTTACAGAGTGATCCTGTGATTTTTACAAGTAAATACTAAAATTCTAATGCAAAACAAGTAGGTGTCTGTATTGGTTATCTATACATCCCTGTTTCAGCTCAAAATACAATATGGTAATAAAACTGAACAATGCCAGATAAACGATAAATATTGCGGCAGTGGCGTGAATTACGATATTAGTTTATTCTGCTTATTTAATTAGATTCGGTCGACATTGTCCATAACGATTACAGCATTATTTGGAATGAATTCGACCATTTGTGTAAAATACTCTTCAAAAACATCTGCAGTCATTTCTTCATGATAGTCTTTGGTTGATGTTGACTGAAACTCCAGTAAACCACCTTCAACGAACCCTTGATTGCATCCAATATGCGTTATTATTAGTCGGCGACCTTTACCGATAGGAGTTTTGAGTCCAGTAGATAAACCTTCTATGAAAGCTTGACGACTGGTTTTAATACTTTTGTCCTACCATATTTTTTTCACTGAATGTCCTTCATTGAGCTATGTCTCTTCTAGATAATAGATTTGTCTTCCCTCCTGTCTGTATTTTCGGATATCTCGTAAATACTGTCGTCTCCAGCATATTATTTGCTCGTTGTCGATTAGCACTGATTTGCGACTTTGCTTCTCCCAAGTAAAATTTAATTAGTGTAATATTTTCCACAAAGTTTTTCGCCCTATGTCAGGCAAATTCTCGTCCTCCTTTACCATTCTTAGAATTATGTCGAGGGTTGGGATCTCTTTTTTAAAATATAATTCGTGTACTTTTCGTCTTATTGTATTTTGCATATGTTCATCAAGGTCAAGTGGTTTTCTTCCAGTTGACTTTTTAGGTGGAGATATATTTCCATTTTTCCTCTCCCTTAGAAGCCTGTAAATAGTAGATTCACTAACTCCTGTCATATTGGAACATGTCGAAACTATATTTCTAACAGTAGCAGCCGGCATTTGATGTACAACAGCATCATGCACATTTAACACTACAGTCTTCGTTTGTAAGCTAAGCACGCGCTTACACTTTACTGGGGTGAAGCTTGAAGACATGTTTCACAACACAGTTAACACTTATGGAACGTAAGCGACTCTGAGCAAAACAAATTATACAAATTTGGGCGAGACCAAGTTTCACCGTATATACCTGCAAAATTTCTAAGTAGTCATTAGGACAATCCTTAGTAGGACCCTATTGTAATGTTTCTTGGAAATTATCAAGTTGTTTTAACTAACCGAATTTAGATTCATATTACCTTTATATATCAGATCGGGTATAAAATTAAATTGTAAATAAATTCCTTAGATGAATGGTGACGCTTATGGTTTACTACCTGACTAGCATCTGTGGCCTTTATAGTTAGCATAGACCAGTTCCCTGCATAAACAAAATATTGCGTTACCATAGCAACGAACAATAACTCATTAGAAGTGTCAGTGTGAAGTTGGACGTCAAAAAAGTAAACCAGAGTTACGCAATAAATTAAAAGAAAAAAGATGTCCACCGAAATTGTGAAAATCGAAAAATTGGAGTATCGAGCCATCATCAAGTATACCTGTATTTAAAAGGGTTAAGAGATAAGCAGTTTTACGAAGATATGCTTAATACCCTTGGTGATAAGTGTCCTACGTCCTCTCCAAGACCTAAGAAGTGTCGTGTCCAAAAATCCGCTGGAAAAGGTCTTGCTTCAGTTTTTTGGGATTGCCATGGAGTAATCATGATTGATTTTTTGGATAAGGGTAGAACAATAACCGGAGATTATTATTCGACATTACTGAACACTCTACTACGCCTATGTGGCTCTCCCGGCTAATGTGACGCCTGCTGTCATCAAATCCCACTTCTGATGTATACAGTGGAAATTCAAAAAGGCGATACTATGGTTGTCTTGAAAAATATTTCATTAAAAATTTGGTTCGCCTTATTATTCCCAAACATGTTCCTTAATTTAAAAAAGAAATTCAAAAATGTAGTGCCCACAGTAAATAATGGAATCCGTCGTGTTATTTTTTTTTTGTTATCTCTTTCATTGTCTTTCAAATATTAATAATTCATATTTTACACACACACACAAGACTTGTCATTCTTCGAAGATACCACCTTGCAATTTTGATGATGACGCAGCAGCTGAAGGAAGGTACCACCTCCAAAAGACAAGTATCGAATATTAGGCCAGCAATCTGTGAATAGTACCATAAAAAACGGAACATTTTGTGTATCATACACTTCAGGTGGCACATTGGCTTCTCCGAAGATTGTCTCCTCGAGTCCAGTGGGGAAACTCCAGTTTGCTCGGGTCTTGCCAGTCCTTTCTGTGAGGTATTTCTACCTAACCTAACCTGCTTAAGTTGAAAATTATCTCCAGAGTGCTGAACAAAAGGAACACACCGATTGTAGGAACAATTGGCAGGGGAGTTTCCCTTATTATGTGATTTTTGACGTGTCGCATATAATTATGTGGGGAGGAATCTTAAAATTTCTTCTTTAGTTAATTTTTTTATAGTTCTGTAAATAATTTTAGCGCCATAATATATTTAACAAAGCTCGGTACTGGCCTATAGAGAACGTCCTGTGAAAAAGCACTGGGTACCATAATTGCCTGGTGACCTTACGATTTGTGTTGCGGAGTCATTCAAGGTCTTTTATGACTGCTGCAAAATAAAATATGGCGTGAATTGAAGCGTATTGTTTCACGATATTATGAGGTAACTTTTATACAGGTATTTCTACCAATTGTGTCGCTTCCTTTGTATTATTATTTAGATTTATGGAGTAGTTTTAGTTGGTGTGAAAAGGGAAAGTTGGTTAGGTTTTATCAGTTTGGAAAAAGATCGATTTTTAGTTTGGAAAATTTATGCTAAGATATAATATAGGTTAAAAGTTTTTAAATATTAATTTAGTAAAAAATGTTATTCTTGATAAAAAGTTTTGCTTGTTCTGAAACCCCATAAAATGAAATAAAATTCAAGTTTTTCAAAACCCGTCTCATTTTATGGGCAGTTTTATGAAAATCTGGAGTCTGACTTTTTAACATTTCTTCACATAATGGCTAATATCTCGGGAACCTCTAGGTTTGCAAGGTTCTAGTCTACGCCATTCGATTCAGAATTGAATTTTCTATAAAAAGAGGAATGATAAAAATTATGAGTCTCCGCGAATTAGTATAAGTTTCGGTGTGGACTTTTCAAAACCTGTTAATTCTAAAATCCATATCTAAGGTTTTTCTATGTGGAAAATTCCTCTTTTTGTAGAAAATTCAATTCTGTAGACTAGAACCTTGCAAATCTTAAGGTTCCCGAGATATTAGCCAATATGTGAAGAAATGTCAAAAAGTCAGACTCCAGGTTTTCATAAAACTGGCCATAAAATGAGACTTGTTTTGGAAAACTTGAATTTTATTTCATTTTATGGGGATTCAGAACAGGCAAAACTTTTTATCAAGAATAGCATTTTTCACTGAATAAATATTTCAAAATTTTTCACCTACTCCATCCGTGGTATAATAGTTGGATAGAAAATTTTCTTTTTTTTCGAAAATTTTATCGCTATTCTTATTAGTCCTGTCATGGAGGTAAATTGTAGGCTGATTGATTCGAAAATAATGGCAGCCAATTGAATTTTGTTAAGGAGGGTGTGTCAAATCCGTCAATACGACTTTGGAAGTATGGGGGGTCACCCCCTAATTGGCAAAGGCAAAAATATCCTCATTTTTAAGTGATTTTTTTAAATATTTTACGAAAAATCTGTTTGTGCTAAAAAATCATATAGGCTTAATTGAATCATTTAAGTTCACGCCCCATTGGACGCTTTATGAAAAAACGGTGAAATTTTGAAAATTGACAAAATTAATTGTTTCGAAAAAACATTCCCCTCTTTGGCCCGTTGCGAAAAATTATTAATTTTTGAAGCCTTAAGGTGGACATTCAGTTTTTAGTCCCTGTTTTTCCCAATACATAATTGTTATATTTTTTTTCTGATACGTTTTAAACGAACCATTTTGAAATTTACCTCATCAAAAAAAATACAGTTCACCAGTTCTCAGCATAAAAATCAAACAAACATGGGTTATCTAATTTTCTAAAATATTTTGGAACAGATGGCCCATACCTTGTGTCTAATTATCTTCTGTACGTTCCTTGTGGCATTACTTATTCTTTTTTTTCTAATTTTTTTTGGGAATCAAACCACAATAATGTTTTTATATTTTTTATTTCCCAAAAAAATACGAGAAAAAAGAATAAGTAATGCCACAAGGAACGTACAGAAGATAATTAGACACAAAACTTATGGGTATGGAAAATATTTTTTTTTTAAATTACGTAATAGATTTTCGCCCAGATACTCAATTTATAAATGCGTAATAATTTCTACGTCACATACACACATTCATCTCACAACATATTGACTAGAATCAAAACAAGCCACTTCTAAAAATAACCGACCTCTAGCGACGCCCACCTCTAGCACGCATTTTTTACACTATAACAAATTTTTTGTTTTTGTTATTATATTATTCGTAAAATAAGTTTGGTATTCATCAAAATTGATGATGAAAATTTCATTAAAATGCAATAATTGTTTTCGTAACGGCTAGGGGCGGATTTTTGATCAGTATACTTGAAATGTTTGCATCAAAATCGGATTTGCTGCTACCAGGCACCCTGGAGAACGATAATGTTCTCATATATTTTATTTATTTATTTTTAATTGGTTTCCTATTGTTCTTTTTTCTTTTTACTCATTTTCCACTTCTATAGCTTGTTCTGACTTGTTTTATCAAAGTTTGTCAATAATTTTTTCTTTTGTGCTTCTTACTCACTTCTTTTCATTTAGTGAATTTTTGCCAAATTATTTTTAAGCCAATCTTGCAATTCATTAAATCAATTCATCATTTAAAAAAATGTGAATATAAATTTAAATTAACTGACCTGAAATCCGCAATTCCAAAATTTTTTTTTTCTAAAGTGATGTTATAAATCTTGTCCAATGAAAGGTGACGCATCTGTAGCATAGAATAGTTGATGTTCATGTTTATTATGCATCTTAAATGACAATATATTTTAGAAAGTAATTGGACAGATTTATGTTGGCACTTTCATCTTCAAAATAAATATGTCAAATATTGATTAATTATTTAAATAAATCTCTTCTCTGTATTTGTACACTTAGGCCACATGTGACCCATCGTACATCCTCCCGAGGAGTTGTCCTCCTAGGTCATCGTCTATCCTGTTCTTCCCAGGAAGGTGGACTGGTCACTAGGAGACATCTCCTTTATATCGGCAGGTGTAGGTCAGGACTCACCGAACACACACTCCGGACACTCGCATAAGACATGCCTGAAAGTTTCATTTTCCTGTTCACACATCCTGCATAGAGGTGTGTCCATTACCCCTATAGTATGGAGGTGTTTCCTTAGTTGACAATGGCCAATCAGAAATCCTACTGTGGATTTTTCCTGGTCATCGCCAAATATTTCTTCGACGCCAGCTTCCCAGGGTCGCCCAGGGTGATCCTGGCAAGACTGCCTCCTTTGATTTCATCCCATCTCTTAAGGGATTGAGCATGGGTGTTATTTTCTGGCTAGTTCCGCAATTGTGGAAGTTGTTAGGCCGTAGGTGTCACTGGTTCCTAAAATTTTCAGTCCAGCCGCTTCCCTGGTTAAAGAACCGGCAATGCGATTACCCTTACTCTTGTCGTGCCCTTTAACCCACCTCAGGATAATATTGTTATCTGCCGAGGCGTTAGCTAAATCTTTGTACTGTTCAAAGTAGGTTTTTATTGGTCATCGCCAAATATTTCTTTATTTTTTTCAAAAATTGTGAAAAAATAACTCAAAACAAAATGAGAAATTTTCATCACAGCGGAGAATCGAACCAACATACTTCAGGTTTAACTTTTAAATTTCTGTGCACCTAACCGTGTAGCTATTTCCCAGACGGTTAAAAGTATTCGAAAGTGGTATGAAAATGGAGTTCTATTTTTTAAGCATAACTATCCATTTTTTCATAAAACCAGAGCGAATTTGAGAAAATTAAAAGTGCATTTGAACTTATTTTTCAACGACCTTTCCAAATCTGTTATTGGAACTTTAGTTCTTTACGTCAGGTTATGTTTGAGCGACCGGGGGTCGCGACGCAAAAGATCTGACCGTTACGTTATGTTACGTTGCTTCGTTATGTGCCTTTCTTGCGTACGTGTGCTCTCTCCTGAATCTCTCTCTCGTTTACGAAGCAGCGATTCATATGCTTCGGCCGGGAATCGAACCCGGGCCGCCCGCGTGGAAGGCGAGCATTCTACCACTTAACCACCGATGCTATATTAAAATTCTATGCAAAGCTGGTATTCGCAGTGCTGGTGATCTACTTGAATTTGTTCGGATAAATTTTTACTATTATTTCCATATTTTTTTTGGGCGATTGATCTTTTTTGTTTATTTACAGCATCGGTTGTCAGGACGGTAGGTTGTGTTTACTGGTTTCTAAGTTTAACACGTTGGTAAGTGATTTACTTACCGTTCAGACGTCAAAAAGTAATAAATAATAAAAACAATTTCACCAAAATGCAAAATATATTTCAAACTGATCGAGAAGTATAAATGTCACTTTTGACATTTCGTTCATTTCGAAGAAATTTAAATTATTTTATTCGGAATTTATTTCAATACGATCGCGCAAAAAAATGGTATAAGCACCTCGAACGTTGAGGGTAATTACAACGTTTGCATGTAGATTCCTCTCGTAAAATTGGACAAAATGATATAAGGATTAAGAGATCTAGCACATTTACTTTTCGAAATACAGGGTGTTGAAATTTTGAAAACTTGAATTTTTTAATTCGATAACTTTAGAAGGAATGGATAAATTGATTTGACATTTGACAGGTTGTTTTTAAATGTAAAGGGGCATATTTTGATAGAAATAGTAGTTTGTGCAACTAGTGTGGATATGATGGCCATATCGCACGAGGACGAAGTTTGAGCTCGACGCCGTAGGCGGAGTGCTCAATTGTTCAAGTGCGATATGGACAATCCACACGAGTCGAACAGCATATTCTTTCTACGACCCACTTAAGAAAAAATCTAGAAAATAAAAATTTCTATAAACTGTAATATAACTTCAAATTGAAAATTTAACAATTCAATTTTATGTTTCCACTTTTTTTTTGTGGTAGACGTACAGTTCTTGAATGTCCAATTTGTATAATACTACGGTTTCCCTTTTTAAATATACGATGCTGATATAAGTAGATGTTGCCAGTCGGACTCCCTCATGAAGGGTACCGTACCAATATCTATGATAATGAATATTCTGCCAAATATTTCAAACGTCTACCTGTTGTCGTTATTAATATCAAGCAGAATAATTATTTAAAAAAAATTAACAATAAAAAAAACTTCTTCACGGGGAATCGAACCCGGGTCTACCGCGTGAGAGTCTGGTTTGCTTACTACTCGACCACCGAGGAATATGCAAATTGTTTATCCATAACGTCAGATGTATTAGATAATTTTTGCTTAAAAGGAACTAAAGTTCCTACCGTGTGTCCCGCGACACGTTCTACCTTTTATTTTTTATGAACTCTATTTGGTAAAAAAATTATCTCGCCTTTGACAGTTTTGTACAGGAATCCCTATGTGGCATCTTATAAATAACACAGTGTTCATACAGGGTGATTCATCTATCCTGCCAGTGGCGTAGAATTTGGGAATGATTAACCTGTCACTCACCCCTGTCGTACGCCTCTGGTAGTAGCCAGAAACGTTTGTTCAAAATAATTTAGGGGGGTACAGTGTCTACACTTCCTGCCAAATATAAAATGAATACGTAAAACAGTTTTAAAGTACTGAGGACAACTAGTTTTTAAATTTTTAAACAAAACTCCCTGTAACTAAGTAAGCACTGACATTTTATTTAGGTGTTTTGGGTTAAATCTTCCTAATTTGAAGTCAGGATTCTACTATTAAAATATTTCCAATTAGTAATGAATCACCCTATATATATACAGCTGTAATTTGTTAATTTTGCATAAAATATTCACCATAAACAACATTAATTTTTGCTGGATTATCTAATTAGCATTTTATATCGCTGACAGAGAAACCACGTTTCTCGCGAAAAGAAATTTTTTCGAGAAACTTTTTAAAGTGACGCAGCAAAAATATTGCGACGTCAATATTTTTTATAACGGCAAATGTGTAACCACGTGAAGAAACGAAGTTATTAATTAATCTTCAACTGAAAGTTTTGCTATAGCAATGGAACAAATTTCGACCTTAAATAATTCTTAAAGAAACATGGTTATCTAGATTTAAAAAAAAAATCCTGCAACCGAATATTAATTTATATCAGTTCCACTCGATAACCGTCCCATCTCTATAGAGGCACACGGCACAGCATACAGCCTTGGCCTTGGAGGCGGTGAGTGCACCCGATCGGCAAACAACGATCTCCCCACTGAGCCCCCAGATGTCCCAGTGCCCCCCAAAACACCACGCGCGGCCCCACTTTTAATACTATGTTGTCAATGTTGACGCTTATTATCATAATCTGGTGATTTTTGTGGTTGAACATGATATTTATAGTACCTCCTATCTGATTTCTTGTCGTTCTTTTTTGTTGTTTTTTTATGCAAACGCGGTACTCGCCATTTGGTTTATTTTTTAAATGTACCAGGTGCATTTGGAATGCAACGTTAAAGCATAGGATTTTTTGGGGATTTCGAAATTTAAATGAAAAGTTAAGATTAGAAAAAATTGGCAATCAAATTTTTGTTTTTTAAGGTTTAGGATCACAACATGCTGACATATTCCGGTGAATATCTCAGGAACTATGCAATTTAGGGCAAAAGTCATTGATAGACTTTTTATAGAGAATAAAATTTGGCACCTTTTGTTCCCCTAAATTTTTTTTTGTAAAATTTACCGTTAACGACTTTTGGCCCATTTTATTAAACGGTTTTTCTATCTCGGCCAATAACTTTTAAAATATTGGATTAATCAATATAATATTATTACAATCTATGTGCAATTTACTGACCATGCATCCAAAAACTATTCTATACAAAGAAGTACTTGTTACAGGGTGTCCCAGTAGTTCAGGAATAAATTTCCTTCACAACTTCTTAAATAACTTTTCTAGTTGAGAAATTTTTTAAATTTTCGTTAAAATTTAAATATGAGATTTATCTGGACGATTCAAAAATACAGCAATTGAAGTGTCCATTGCCCTAACCCGGTTCTGCCTAAGTGGTGTCGACTGGTAAAGTGTGGGCAGAAGAAACGAATATATATTATGGGTATGGCGTAGTGGTCGTGTAACCTCACATATATACTGATTTGTATGCTTTGCAAATTGATTTTCCTTATCTGTTAATTCTTCACGATGGCATATTGATGATCTGTTGAGTTATTTACGAATGTTGATGGTGCAAAAAAAACACTAAGAACGGCCATCAATCAAGTTAATTGTATCGGCGTTAAAATATGTAATGGCATTGTATGTATGTATGTATTTTTTTCGGGGTGACATTCACTGAGACCTAAAAGATATATTGTGCCCCCTTACTTCTACTCAGTTTCTGAGGAGAGTCTCAGAAACTAAAAGTTCCTTTAGTCCTATTTCCCGGAGGAATTTTTAGGATGTCTACAGGCTTCAACTTAGGTAAATGTTCCTCTTCTATCCAGTAATCTCCCAGGTTCTGTGCTCTAGGATTCTCGAGTGCTGTGCAGTTGGAAAGTATGTGGATGGAGGTTTCTTCTTCCATGTCACAAAATCTGCATTGTTCTTCCTCCACTATTTTGAGCTTTTTCAGGTGCCCATTCAGGCGACAATGTCTCCTTAGGATCCCTGTTAAAACTCTTAGCAAAGTTTACAGAATAAAAATATAAGATGTTTCACTCGTTCGAATTTATCGCGTAAAGCACCGATGCCGCTGGTGACTTGGATGGTACAGTACGTCGCTACGTCCTTACTTGCATTTAATTTGGCATATTATACGGGACGTCGCCCGTCGAGCGCTGTTATTTTAGAACGGTGTTTATAATTGGTTGCTCGTGTTTTATATTTATGTTGTATAGATTTTTTAGATTTATTAATTAATTGTTGAAATGAGCAAAAAGTCATATTAATATTTTCCTCTTTAATAGCAAAGCTTGAACACTAAATATTATGTAATATTTGCTAATACAAAATTACGGATTTATTTTTATAATAAGGATATTATATAAACAAGTACATTACGCAAGAAAACACAAAAATTCAATTCTATAGCTAACCAAAGGGGAATTGGTCAGTTCCTTTTGAACGAATTTACTAAATTTTCTTTTCATCATCCATGTAATCAATTTCCTTTCAAATATTATGCCAGTCTCTATACCATACCGTCTTGTGGCATGTCCCAGGTTGTCTGGTTTTTTTTTAATGATTTCCTCTCTACTTAATCTGTATCTTGTTCTTTCTGCAACGCTTTCCACCACCATATGTAATGGCATCACGAGCAATTTCTATAAAGAATTGGGAAAACCTGAATAGCACAAGTCGAATTTTTTGGTGATTTGTTTACTGTTTCAATATTTCTTATTTATTGAAAAAGGATGTTGGAGAGACTTGAAATTTGAGGAAACTAATTAATCGAGACATTTCGCGTTGGCGAAGTAAACGAGAATGTTAATGTGCCGTCAATAACACCAAAGAAAATGGTTTTGAGAGAAAAGTCAACAACAGGTATTTTAATTTCGATATGGTTTCAATCAAAACGTCGATAGAGTAAATGTATTTTAGATTGTGGTAAACGGGAAATTTTGTGCCTTTCAAAATATATAATTTTTTCGTTCGAATAATATACAGGATGTCCCTTTGCTCGTAACGAAAACTAGAGGTACTGAAAATGATTATTTTAATAGTGTACAAGCATAAATTTTGCTATTGGTGGGAATTGACGCTTTATCAGGTCTCCTAACACCTTGCATGCCTGTTTTTTTTTTAAAAATATAAACTTTCCTTTTAAAACGACTTTAAAAGTCATAAAATTTGAAAGTCCGCCAAAACGCGCTTTACGTCATAAAGATGGCTGCCCCATGGTGTGACGTAATTTGTTTACGTTCTTATTCGTGTATCACGCTCTGAGTTCTTGTGACCTAATTTGTTTCTGAAAGCTTTAAAAATGGATAAAGCCGAAAAAAAACTTTGTATTCCAAGTATTACATTGTTCCAGTGTGTAAATCAACGTCTATTAAAACTCCAGACAAAATATTTGTTACTTTACCTGGTGGCGCAAGCAAAAATACACTTAAGAGAAGGGCATTTCTTTTGTTTGTGAAGACCATTTCAATGTAAGTACCTACTTCTATGCTGGTAATTTTTATTCTTAAATAGTTTGAGGTTATGTACTTATATGTCTAGGAATCAACCATAAACACATCATTTTCTTACGACCACACATCGAAATATGGTTGGTATATTTTATATAAATAAAACATAGTTTAAATCGTACTTGCGATAATGCTTTAACTCCTCTTATTTCCTCTACATTAAAGCAGCTGTTTGACTTCATAAATTCAAGCAGCATAAATGAGTCTACTTTGGGCAAGTTATCAGTTTGTGCTTTTACAAAACCTTTGCTAGCCATATATTTACTCACAAAATATGAAAGAATCGTCACTGAACACTGAACTAGTAAATAAAATATATTCTTCCAAAAGTTTTAAAATATCCTCGGAAATATCGAATATTTATGACAACTTTCCACTTTACGTTGACTTTTAGATATAAAAAAAGCACACACAAACACGTAATGGTCTCAAACAAACATATAATAGTTATTTATGTAACTAGTGTGTAAAGTAGCCTTTTTTTGACGA
>CAJUYG010001610.1:313-18489 GCA_910591675.1 Galerucella calmariensis | reverse complement strand
ATTTAATCCATATTTAATTTTTTACAAGTGCTCAAACTTTGCTTAATATGTGTGATTACCTCATGATTCGTATTTTTTTTCAACAAAATTTGGTTAGAATTTCAAAGTTCTTATTCGATGAGAGCTCTAAGTTCAACATTAATCTACATGATATATTTTTCCTTAACTTTCAATACATCCATTACCTCAAAATTCTTTGCCAAAATTACTTCGATATTTTGTCAAATCACTGCCGATAGATTCGCCTTAATTACGTATACTTTGGCAAGTTTATCTGAAGCCGTGAAAGGAATGCAGTGGAAACTTTTGATATTGCCACGTTTAACTAAGAGAAAGCTAAAGTGCTAAGTATATAGTGATAATTAAAATATCAACAATATGATTGACCGTTAATTCTTTAATGTGCTTGCTTCCTTGGATTTTTTCTATTAACATTATTTTTTCGATTTATGAACATTGAAAGATAAGCATTTTTCCAAATTTGTTATGGGCTTCTCCAAGCTCTGGCAGCGTTTTACGAAAACCATAATTACCACACCCTCCGAATTACATAATTGGTGGTTTTTATCGAAAGTCCTGACCAGCTGACTTCTTATTGGCAAGCGAGTGCGTGTGTTCTTCCCTCTCACTTCCTCAATTGACTGATATTGATTTATAAAGTGGCGTTGGTATTGTCAATGACCTTTGTATTTTCAGTTTTACTTGGTAAAGTAGGTACGTTTATGATAGATACCGCCATGTTTCCTCGCCTCTTACCAATGCCCCATAGCTTCAGATAAACTTGCCGAACTATAATGCATTTTTGAGACTTTTTTGACCCCCACATAACCCTAATCTTACGTGATATTTTTCAATATCCGTGTTGTGGGTGTAAATGCATTGGATTTATTTGAAAAAAAAACAATTTGTTCAATAACTTTTATTTAAAATTAGCAAATAGTATTTGGGAATATTACCGCAATCTTGTCAGATTTTATTTATTTTTTATTTTAATTTGACTCAACTTTGACGTAATTTTACACCCCTTTTCTGATGGAAAACAATTTCGTGATATTTGCCAAGACCCCCTCTCCCCCAAATGAGATTTGGTAAAATTCGGCTCGATCCCCCCACTCAGGTATATTTTGAGGAAACAAAAAAAACGAGATCTTTTAGTGACTTATACAATATAATAAAGAATAGTGTGTCATGGATTGACTCCCTCCGTATTTTGCTATTGACTTCTTTTTTTTTTAAATATTTGCCTGTGCTTTAAAACAATCATAGATACTATTATAAATTTTTTATTGTTTTTAGATTATCATGGTTGGGTCTTGGCCTATACCTAAATCTGATAAATAATGTAGATTCGCCTTAAAAATAAACCAAATTTACATCCATTTCATTGTTTAATCGCCAACCATTCACTTAAAAGTGTTAATTCTTATTCCATAAAAATCACAAATCAATGCTTTGTACACAAAAATCAAATAACATAAAATTTCGTAAAATAACGCTTGCGTTCAGCTTGTCAATTATTCCCTCTTCAAAGTGAAGAGATATATTTTTAATCCTATCGATCTCAAACAGCGCCCAACGGCGGGCATACATATATTTATAAAAGTCAGAGCGCCACTGACTAATGTTGTAAATCATTTAAACGACAAAATACACAGCATAAATAACGAACCGACCAGTTGAGAACAATACTAATTACAGTGTAAAATCGAATTACTAGAAGGTTTTGGTTGAGATGTATGTGAATGTGTATTGGGGAGACATCCACTGAGACCTCAAAGTGCTTGCTTCCTTAGATCCTGAAGAGAGTCGGAAAATAGTAGCTCTATTTCTCGGATTAATTGTAGGATATTTGCAGGCTTCAGTTTCAGTAAGTCTTCCTCTTCTATCCAGTAGCCTTCTAGGTCATCTTATTGAATGGCATTTCTTTCAAGTCTAGTCTATTTGGATCCCATTCCATTGATTGGGATGGTGTGGATTTCAATAACAAAAATTTATTCTCAAATTCAATTAGGCTGCTTAAAAATCATATCTGTCAATTAAGAGCCTTATTAATAGTATATTAATAGAGGTTAGCTATTATCTCGAGACAGGAATGAAACTTCCTTTTATGTGAAGTGAGGGCGGGAAGTAATCGATGAGGGCGGGAGGTCAGGACGGGAAGTAGAGATGTGTAATATGACAGACACTTTCTAACCTTCAATGACGTTAGTAATGACATCATTACATATATGTTTGTGAATAAACAATATAACAATATTATTAAACTAGAGTGGCTTCTTCATTTATCTATCAATACAAACAACTCCATTTTTTTATTACGCAATGTCTCCAGATGTTTGTTTAGTCGTAGGTAATTTCCTTATACAAAAACAGCCTTCCCATGTGTCAGTCTATAAAAGCAAGTATCTCCCGACAAAAAGGAGCTCATAATATTGTATTGAAGGAAACATCAATTCAATTAGCCATATTCATTATGAGGATCATCATCATTATTGGCGAACAGAATGTGGTACACCAACTGGCACTTTAATGGCTTTAATACACTTCATTTGAGTGTAACTAGGAGGCATAATACCGACATCAGCAAACAGCAATGAACAACAAAAAATCACCGACGTCTCTTTTCGTTTTCTTTTGTCTAGGAAATTTAATATTAATATACATAGTAAGTTTTCGTATATACAGATAGAGTTCATATTGTAATGTTTTTCTTATTTATTTAAACAGTTTTTACCGTGGGATAAAATTATACATAATACATAATAAACTTAATTTATATACACACTACTTAATGTCTATTAATTTATCTACACTCGGTATAATAATTGTCCTAATTTATCTTCAACACTATTTATATTCACTTTCTGTTCACTCTCTGTATACTGAAACTGTTTACCGATTCACTGTAATCTGAACAACTCCCGACTTACTCGAAAACCCGCGTATATATAGTGCTTCGAATCTCTAGAACTTTCTTGAATTCACCGCCTTGTACGCTGTTCGAGAAGAGTCTCGAACATTACCTGTTGAAGATCCTTTCTAGAAAGGTTGCATTCATAGTTTGCGACAGGACCGGCTTCTGAATGACTGAGTTCGTAACAATATAATAACCTTGTTGGTGTGCATCATTATTCATTACTTATTTCGTTGGAAGAAATTGAAAAAAAAGCTGGTCTTTGATTAACCCTAATCAAAATATGACAATAATGAACCGTTTAAATGTATTACTTGGTAAATTTGATTAGCTGATGTTTAGATTACGCACAAGCGCGACCTATCAATCGAGAGAAGTTACGCTTTCAAAATAGGATGCAGACGTAGCGGCAATGTATCTTACATATTTTTCTAATGTCCCACTGACAGTTCTCGTCAGCCTTTTTATCTACTTAGCAATAAATGAATCAAAAGGTCACTCAGTAAATTATAATGCACTGAGCGTGGGTGGTTTTATTGTTTTGTCAGACGTTAATAGTGCGAGAAAACCGAAAATAATATGGGCACTTTTGTATTCTTAATGTTAATATACTTTGTCAGTAAAGTTACCATATCTATCAATTTTTTTTTGCTAACAATAGCTATAGTCCAGTAACTGAAGGGGCAAACCTATCAATATATTTGTCCAATAATTTTTTTTGGCTTGATTTGTAGGTCTTGACAGGTACTTCAAAGGGAGAAAAAGTTCTCTAAGATTGCCCCTTGGCTAAGGGCCCAAAATGTCCCCTAACGCCCACCAAAAAAGGGTTTCCCGCCATTATCTCCCGAAATATGCAATTTGGACAACTTTTGTTTAGGTAAAAAGTGAAGGTCGTTAAATTATCTACAAAAATGGTCCTTATCATTTTTTTCGAGAATTCAATAGTTTTCGAGATAATCGCATCCAAACGTCCCCTCGCTTACGCGGCTGCACTACCTCTAGAAATGCTACCGTCTATAAAATTAACTTGTAAACCGGCGGACAAATTCTTAAAGAACTCGGTCAAAAATTAATATTTTTCGATGATTTAAAGTTCATTGTAATATCCGTAGGTATCAATATATGTACCTTAAACCCCGTTCTCGCCCGTCGAGGACATTGCAAAAAGTGGCCAATGTGATTTTTCCCCGATATTTTGTCTTCTTCCATTCTTCATTGGCATTTTATTTATTTTAAATGGTTTATTATCCCTTGTTTTTTCAAATGGGGTCTGGGGAGGTCCTGAATGTTCCTATAAATTTTTCAGTATCTTTGTGGCGTTTCAATAAAAAGTTTATTGATTTATTTGCATTTTTCAGTCGTTTTCGGAGTTCACACAAATCTTGTAAACAAGCGAAAATAAAGAATTATTGATCAATTATTTTGTTATTAAATACACACCATTTGAAAGCTTACTATGTCTACTCTCTGAACCAATATTTTTATTCGGAATACAATGCACTCATTTTCCAGGGATCGGGAAAGTCTAACAGGTGAAAATCTATGTATTTTCGAGGCCCTGGAGCAGAAATTTAGTAGGAAACCACCAAAAATATTCGGTGTAAAAATTTTGGTTTTTTCAAAGGCCATTTTCGCAAAAAATATTCGTGTTGCGAAAAAAATGATAGGGACCATTTTTGTAGATAATTTAACGACCTTCACTTTTTACCTAAACAAAAATTGTCCAAATTGCATATTTCGGGAGATAGTGGCGGGAAACCGTTTTTTGGGGGGCTTAGGGGCCATTTTGGATCCTTAGCCAAGGCACAATCTTGGAGAACTTTTTCTCCTTTTGAAGTACCTGTCAAGACCTACAAATCAAGCCAAAAAAAATTTTTGGACAAATATATTGATAGGTTTGCCTATTATCAGGTCATCGGTTACTGGACTACTATATGATTGCAAAATCCTTTCCTGATTTTAAGAACGTAAAGTTGCTTGAATACACGTGCTCATCCGTGAAGAAGTGAATACACCTTTTGACCTGTCAAGATTAAATCTCTAAGATATGCATCTTCACAAGCGCACGTCGTATTGGTGTAAGGCGTGCTGAATGTCATGTGACTAAGCTTTGGATATACATTTATACTGTGCTAAAACGTGTAGCTTTTAAAAATACGCGACATTATTTTTTAAACTTGGAGAAAATATTTTAATGTATATTTTTAATTTGAAATATCTCGAAAAATAATGAAGAATCAACAAATTACTTGCCCTGGTGTACGTCTCTGGTATAATACTCTATAAATAGGATTTTTTTGGCTTGAAGTGATCTTTTAAAAGCTTAGTAACGAATTAGTTAATTGTGGGTATCAAATAGCTAGTTTGAATTATACAGAAAGTCCCACAACCTTATGATAGTCAAATATCTTGAAAAATGTGATATTTGACAGTTTTAAACAGGTACACTTACTTTTATTGTAATAAATGAAATCCATACTTGTTCAAGCGTATAGTTTTCGAGATATTGGACTCTATATTTTTCAAAATTTTATATTTAGTGGAAATCATTGAATCCTTAGTATGACACATTTTAAAGTCAAGTCAAGTTGCTTTAAATTGAAATCTCCACAAATCATACCAAAATAATCATATCTCAAAAAGAATTCTTTGATCTCGAAGTCGGATGGTATCGAATTAAATTAATATCGTAGTGGAATGAGAGAGTAAATTTAATTTTAGTATTAACGCAACTTAACAGTGTGCAAATTTTTTTTTCATGTCCGACAGTTCATTCAGCTCTTTCGTCAACGAGCATTAAATTTGGCACGCGTAATGTTTGGCAAGGGGCAATAGACGACTATTGATATGGAATCTCGGGGCAATTACTCGTTAGAAATATACAGGTTAGCGTCATTTCTACTATACAATTCGGTAGGAAGATAATTTACGACAATAGAAATGGAGAGGACAGTGACCCAATGATGACAAAGCAAATTTAGCTACACATTCGCTATTCAAGATATTATACCTGAACTCTGCTGTGGTAAATCTAGTATTGTAACTTTACTTTATTTACAGTTTCCTACAAAGAAAATGTTATTTTAGTAAAGCATGTTATGTCAAAAGTAATATTAATACTATTATAACTCTTAATAAAGTCTTTTAAAAACAAAAGAAAAAGTGCCGTTCATTAAGAAACAGCAACTACTTCCATGGCTGTATGCCACGAAGGACATTGACTTACACTTCAAAGTTAAACGGGTTGTTATATCTGTAAGAAGGCTCTGTGAATAAGACTTATTCAACCTTATTTAAAAGGGCTTTAAGCTTTTGCTGATTTTGCATTGCATTGCATCGGCTCTTTTGATCTATGTCAGACAGAAATTTAAATGACACTTCAAATTTGTGATCCTAAAATTAGAGCTGGCAACAGCTTCCAAGGACAGCTTCCTATAGTCTGTACAGAAAGTACGAGGAGTAATAAACCCTAATTAAGTATGACTACTGCTCGAAATACACACAAGATTTTTTCTACGATCACACCAAAATGAAATTAATTGCCATTGTTTGTAAAGGCACAAAAGACGACTTTCGATAGTGGTCGTAGAAAAAATATATTACGTAGTGTGATTTTGATATGTTATGGACACGCAAATGCTTTTCAGTAATTTGTTTTCAATGATTCGCTTTGCCAGTTCTGTACTTCTAAACATGCTTTGTTTTACTTTATTAAAATATGACAATTTTTTACGGGAAACTGTGTTATGAATGTTGAAAAAATAATATTAAAATGAATCACAAATTTGACATAAATAAATCGACTATTCCCATTCAATCAATTTTCCAATTTATCCCATAATTGCAATTCTTGTTATTCAGAAACACCATTTGCTATAGCTTCAATTTGGCTCTGGTGTGCTCCATGCTTTTAACGAGCTGCCTCCATAATCTGATGAAACTAGGAAAATTTGTTGTGACGTCAATTCGACTCCGTGGAAATTTCGATGTTGATTGGATAATTTTTTATTTGGAAAACAAGTGGGAAGGAGTTGTGTTTTTGATTTATAGCATTGGAAAAATTTAAAACGCCGAGTATTTTGTGGAGATGTATTCAGTTAGTACGGGAAATTGCAACAGCAAATCCTTGATTTTTCAGACTAAAAATTAGAGGTTGCGTATATACAGATCGCGAAAAGTCTATTCGAGCCTTACGATTTATAAAAAAAAAGAGAAGGAAAATACGAGCAATACTACTTTGTTCTTGAGATAACCCCACAGAAAAAAATCTAACGGCGTAACGTCTGGCGATCCAGCTGGCCACTCAATAGTACCTCTTCGTCCAATCCATTTATTGGGGAAGATTTCATCTAAATAAGCTCTTACCATTAAAGCATAATGGGGTGTTGCCCCGTCTTGCTGGAACCAAACATTTTCATTCGGAAAGCTAGGATCTATTGCGTTGGGATATAAGGTTGACAACGCAGGAATAACTTCATTTCTAAGCATATTTAAATATTTTTCAGCTGTCAAATTTCCATCTATAAATATATGAACAATACTTTGGATACCGGCCCCAACGTAATCTTTTGAGGGTACTGAGTATGTGTCTCACGCATCCAATTAGGATTCTCTGCTGACCAATATTTAAAATTCTGCCGGCTTACCTCTCCATTCAATGTGAATGTTGATTCGTCAAAAAAAAGAATGGCACCAAGAGCTATCTCATTTCTGTTCAGCTTATTCATCAATCTTTCGCAGAAATCCATTCTACGATCTGGATCGTCTTCTGTTAACTCCTGCACAAAAGTTAATTTGTTGGGATGAAGTTTTTCTTTATGAAGACATCTTAGATCAGTTGTATGACTAACATTATTTTCACGGGCAATTTGACGTGTACTTGATGTTGGATTCTCTTCGACACTTAACAAAATATCCACTTTCACATCATCTTCAACGAAGTGTGGTTTTCTTTTCAATGGTTTGACATGTCCAAGTTCTCTGAATTGTGCATGAATTTTAGACACAGAACTTTGTGAAATATTAGGCAATATCGGGATACCTGTGATTAAATAAGTTTGCCACTTCAACTTGACTTCTGCAGTTATCCCCGTACCCGATCATCATTAAAATCTCAATTCGGTGAGACTCAGTTAAATATATCATTGTTATGTCGACAAGGAAAGATTGTTTGACAAAGATTTTACTTTTTCAGTGTAAACTGTCAACACATCAACAACTGACAGAATAGAAAACAATCCACATTATTTACCGATTTAAAACAATCCACATTATTTACCGATTTTGTCTAATTATTAGCGTTTTTAGACAATTTTTAGGTATTTATGATAAAATTCATGGACGTAGCAGGTTTTGTTTAATATACAAAAACGTCTAATAATTAGTTTGTTTAGATTTTTGATAAATCCATATTTAGCTAATTTAAAAAAGTACCAATATTTCAAGTGTAATAAATTATTAATTTTAAAATTTCACCCTGCATAATTCATAATTGACCATACATTATTTAGTTTGTTGGAATCGGTTCATTAAGAGGATTTCAAAAATATGCAAATATACAGGGTGTTTCATTAAAAAAAACACTGACTATGGCATACTTGCGTGAATCACCCTGTACATTTAAATTTATGTTTACATAACGAACAACTCAATTGAAAAGTTGACCTGTCCCGGCATTTTCTATAATTTTCTAAAATAATGACATAAAGAATTTTATTCCATAAGTGGTTTCCACACTGTATAATCTACAATGGAAAGCTTCCACGTGGTAAGGGTTGAAGCAATTAAATTGGAAAACCCAAAAATACATTGAATAGTGGCATATACTATACGTAACCAAACATAAAACTCACTTGTTTGTATCAATACAAATTATATTTTGAATGAAAGCAATTTGTAGGTGTATGGATTCAAGCCTTGTTTACAATGGCAATAAAAGCAGCATTCAAATAAATATCGAATACAATAAAACCATATTTTATATTATATTCGGAGGTAGTAAGAAATTTTTTTATAACCAAAGAGAAAGCCGGATTGCTTGCTTTTTTAATGTTCTACAGATGTTTATTTATGCGTTATATTCTTTTTAATAAACTTAGGAGTATTAAACTTGCGAAATAAGGTTCAATCATATTATGTATAGTTTTATTCACTATTTAAGAAACGAACCTTACCTTAGATGGGATAATGACATGCAATAAAGTCATAAAAGTATTATCCGTTGCAGGATCGTATTCATTTTGTTGGCTATAAGACTTCTGGGACATTCTTTTATTATAAATATTTTATTATTCATCAGTTTAGTGCGGTTCTGCGCGATAAATCCAAAAAGTATGTTGAAAATAATTTTTTTGTTTGAAATAAAAACAAAAAAAATCCATAGGTCTTTATTTATTAAAATAATATGGGAAAAGGACTTTGTTGAACTCAAAACAAACAGTAGAACATAAAAATATAAAATGAAATTTAAAAAATATTTTATTGCAACAACTTAAACTACCGTGGCACTTCGAATTGCACAAAAGTTCCTTGCTTTTATAGCTGCATTTAGTCGTGGAACACTTCCTTTTGCAATTACAACATGTATAGCCTTGCCCTCCACTTTTTGAATTAGCAGAAGCTGCTTCTCTTAGCGACATTTCTTTTGTTGAAACTTCGTCCATGGAAAATAAATTTTCTTTACAAATTACGAACTGATTACGGGTGAAAAGCTGCTTCAAGGTACCATTTTTGTTAGCTACTCTATAGAAGTCTGAATCCTCTATTCCAATAAAACAACCGCTAACACATTTCGAGGGTCTGTACGACCACGGTCGACATCAGGGACTTGAATTCTCACGTTATCACCAATTTGGGCAGGAGGAAACTTTTTTTTTGAGGTTCGTAACATTTTTGTTACATGAAGTGGAAGATTCTCTTTTGCATCTACTCTTTTTAAAGAAATTAGCTCGTGCTGTTCAGTCAGTGCTTGAGATGAAGATGTGTTATAGTATGTACAAAAAGTACTAGGAGTAATAAACCCTAATTAAGTATGCAAAACCTTTACTGGGAGCACCATGAAATTTTTGATAAATCTCTTACTTTAAATTACATTTCTTCCGTAAATCTAAAAACCAGGTAGATCGACCCCGTATTTGTTTCAGTTGTAGCAAAATTTAGGGTTTCTTCATTGTTAAAGGATTAGCAGATAAGCAATAACGCAATGCAGTGGTGTGTATTTTGGGAAAAAAATACGTTTTAAATTATAATATAATAAAAAATGAAAAGAAATAATTATTGGAATACATTTATTACTTACATTTTATTCATTATCCGACTCGGAATAGGAAGAATCGTTGTTGACATTAATAATAATAGGGTCGATTAAATCATCACAAATATTGTCAATTTTCCACATATTTGCCTCTACTTTGATAACATGCTCGATACAGTCTGTCCAATTTTCCTTACTAACATGACTTACAGCTCACTCAAACAATTTCACAACATCGTTTATTTTAAAAGTAGTATTTTTTTTCCAACTTCCCCCTTTACCTGAGCCCATATTAATTCTATGGGATTAAGTTCACAATGATAAGGGGGAAGTCGAAGGACTGATATACCACGAGAAGAAGCCATTTCTTCTACAATGTAGGTTTTGTATTTATTCTTGTTCATTTTTGCAATTCTGTAAAGTTCTTTCCTTAGTGGATCTTTTGGAAACTTAATATTTTTCGAAATAAGCCACTCCAAAAGCTCTGCTTTACGCCAACGACTTGTGGGCAATGCTTCTCGTAACCGTGAATGGTAACTTGCGTTGTCCATAACAATAACAGCCCCTTTTGGAATCAGATCCAACATTTGAACAAACCATTCCTCGAAGACATCCCCATTCATATCTTCGTGATAGTCCCCCGTGCGTTTTGAAATAAAAGTTAATAATCCACCATCAACAAAACCTTCAGAACTTCCAACATGGACAATGATAAGTCTTTTTCCTTTTCCAGATGGTGGCTGCAAACCTAACGACAAACCTTCCACGAATGCCTGCCTTCCGCTTTTAATGTTTTCATCTTGCCAAGATTTGGAAACTGTATATCCAGCATTTGTCCATGTTTCGTCTAAGTAGAAGATTTTCAAATTTTGTTCTCTGGCATGTCGAATGCTTCTTAAATAGTCTCTTCTCCAAAAAACTATTTCCGGTTTATCTATCAAGAAAGATTTTCTATTATGTTTTGTATATCTGAAACCCACATCTTTCAAAAGTTTGCATAATGTCATTCTGGAGAATTTTGGATAGTCCGTATCTTCTTGCACTGATGTCATAATTTTGTCAAGTGTTGGAATTTCCTTTCGTAAGTAAAATCCATGGACTTTACGCCTTAGTCTTTGTTTTAATGACTCATCGATCTCAATTGGTTTTCGGCCTGAAGGAGTTTTAGTGGGTTGAAGAGTTCCATTCCTGCTTTCTTTCAGTAACCTATAAATTGTTGATTTAGCAACACACAACATAGCAGCCGTTAATTCCACAATATCATCAACACTTGCACTTGGATCCTTGTTTTTCAATGATATATAACAATTCAATATCAGAGTTTTTTCATTTAAAGATAATGGACCTGTTTTTGGTCGTTTAGATGGTCCTTGGCTTATCGACATTGTTTGGTACTTGCACAATTAACATTCAACAAATGTTTTAAATATATTCCAACTGTTTACAATATTATGAAAACCATACAACTTCATACAACTTTTCTCAAAGAACTAATACTAAGTACTGATTTAATGTACCTACTTTCTTTTAAAATAATATTCCCGATAATGTTTCTGAGAAAACTGGGTTGTTCAATACAAAATGTACCTTACGGTATACCCTCTTAAAATATATTTTGGTACGTCTATGAAATCTACTTAAATGAATGATTTATTACTCCTTGTCCTTTCTATATAGTCTATAGGTGGCGGATCAGTCAGTGCTTGAGATGAAGATGTGCTAAGTGGCGGATCAGTCAGTGCTTGAGATAAAAGGTCTGTTTTCACAAGCATCACAGACAGTCTTTGACAATCCGGATTCGGCGCAAAGACCCTAAATGGTTCTCCCGAGAACACTTTAGCGTCTTTGCGCCGAATTCGGATTGTCAAAGACTGTCTGTGATGCTTGTGAGAACAGACCTTATGACGTATCAGTCAGTCAGTGCTTGAAATGAAGACGTGCCGGAGCTGCAACCGTCTTAAAACTTGTCGCGACCTGCAGTGTCCGAGATTCACCGGACTTCATTTGTGTTTGTCGACATATACCGGTGAAAGTCCGAATGTATAATAGAATTAAGAAATGTTCGGACTTTCACCAAGGAATTTGACATTTGTCGACATCCAGCGCGAATTTTAAACTAATGGCATTTTTATTCAAATAATTTCATCTTAATGGGTAATTTCAAGCAGCAAATATGTTATAGACAATCTCCTGGGTATACAAAATTATTTTGCACAAGTTTTTATTGAACTACTATCCCTGAATTCTCAAAATATTTGAATTTGTCCATTATTGAACTATAGATTAATAATAGAAACAATTATTAACTATTAATAGATAAATTCAACTTCTCAGTTGGTTAGAAGAAGCAATAATAATTTTCAACTTCACAGCTAGTAGTGGAAACAAGGTTTTTGTAATGTCTGGTGATTGAGGGCTCTTTTTGGACCCATGCTCCTAACTAGATCCACATGTATTTTTTTCCAAAAACTGTGTTTTCATTTATTTCTTTAAAAGTTAATCATTATTGTAGAGACTACCAGTATTTATAGCTTGAAAAAATATTCCATACATTCTAGTTTGCCAAAGATCCACTCCAAAAGAAAAATTCTCGTTTAATATGCCTCATAAAGCAATCGGATTTCAAAGAAATCAGCAAATTTATGTTCTGTGCATGGTCATCCAACCGACGACGAGATTAATGTTTGCAATGCTAGTTAAGTTTAAAAGACAAGAAATGTGTCGTTTTGAAGTACCTAATACTTGAATTTGCTTCGAGATATTAAAATTAATAGACCAAGTCAAAAGTTAAACATTTTACAACATTTAGTGGATACTTTGGATGATTTTTGCAGAAGGTTTTTTTTAGCAGAAATGTAAAGATTATTTGCTAATAACTGTTTCTTTGGATACAGGTCGCAATTTTGGAAATTTTTCTTGTAATAAGCGAGATACGTCAAGTTAATAAAATAATTCTATTTTTTCAAAGTTAATTTTTGTAATAAATCTGAAAACATTCAATATTTCCGAAACAATTGACATTGTACATTAATTATGTCTAGAATCTTCTGAAAAATCCAAAAAATTAATAATATACAGGGCGGTACATTTAAAATAAGAAAGTGGGTATTAGCCACTACCCATTTATATTGTTTTATAAAATTATATGGTTGTACAGCTTTCGAATATAATAGAGAGTTATTGGAACTTTCATAAGGTCAAGCAGTAATAGTGCTTTCCTTATAGTGACATATACGCATGCGCATTTGATGTTTTAAATAAGGGAAACATTATTAAGGTTAGTGCTTGTTCTTATTAGTGCGCTGCAGTGCACTATCCCGACTTTATTTCATGTTTCATATTTATATGTCACAATTTGTAGGTGATCTGTGTCATCTGTGACACCTACCTTAATAAAATGTCATTATAGAGTTTCATGTTTCAATAACTCCAAATTTTAAGTCGTTATTTAAGGTCATCACAATTACTGCAAGGCAGAAAATTCGTGTTTCCAATAACTCTCTAATATGTCTGAACGTAATATCTTATCTCTTAAAATCATGTTACGCCTCTGATAGAATATGGCCAATAAATTGTGCCGCCCATGTTTACCTAATGAAGATGGAAGCAACAGATACTCTCTATATTAGGAAATGTTTCCTCTTAAGGAGTTTTCAATCACAGTCGTGTTTCTGAATTGTAAACCGAGGAAATAAAACTATAAAAGCCAGCTAATGTTGGTACCCTTTGTCACTAATTTTATACAGGGTATCTTCTGTAAGTTCCTTGTGGCATTACTTATTCTTTTTTCTCTTATTTTTTGGGGGTCGAACCACAATAATGTTGTTTATTTTTTATTTTGACGTTTCGGTAGCGTTCCAGCTACCGTTGTCAAGATTAACTAGTAATAAAATTAATAAAATAATTTTAGGTCCCTATCTGACACAACGAAAAAATTTGACAACCAGACAATCCATAATATTTTGAAGTTTAAGACTACAAAACTTTGTTGTCAAATTTTATTAAGTTCCATTCATAGTAGATCACACCTCTGGTAAAATGTGAAATGGAATATTTTATTTTATGACATTCTAACAATATGATAGTCTACTAGAAATGGAATCCAGTGAAGTGCACGTTCCAGGAACGGTTTTTATTGGGATAGCGCTTTTTTTTCGCTTATTTGGGAAATGTTGTTAATAAAACGCGCTTGTTGTTACTTTTTTGTGTACGATTATTTTTGTTTTCAAAATATGTATAACTCAGTTTGGTGATTTTTGTATATTGAAGTGTGTATCGATTAACAACTATTCCAATGATAAATGATAAGAAAACCTGGATAAAAACTTATGATGCTATCCTGATAACGCAGGTAATTGATTATTGGAAATTTCTCTTTCTAACATTGGTAACCAAATTTGACTACATTCGGCTGAAATACTAGCTACACATTTATCTACATTTAGTTGTCTTAAAGCACTTTCTTTGATTTTTCGTCTTTAATAATTGGGCTCTTTCAATATCATTTTTGTCGAATCCCATTGAATTTAGATAATCTATATTGTTTAATAAAATATCTATTCTTGAAGCAAAATTCTTGTATTTGCAATTTATGTGAAGAAATTAAGAATAAGATGGCAACATTGCAATGTAGTTTATGACCTTTGGTGTTTAGTTTATTCCGAATAAAACGGAAGATCCCTAAGTTTAAGTGGATGATAAAACTGACATTTTGTTGGGGATTTTATCATGACGGAAACGACTGCGAGATACTTCCATGTATTTAAGATAGCAATTCATAGTTCCGTTTTGGATTATTTTGTGACTTTAACGTATATATACATAAATAAAGGGAAAGATAAAACAAAGATGAGACAAAAATTTATATCAGAGGCTTAAAATTATTCTTCATTGTTGATGATTTTATTTCTAAATCGTTTTGTTTTTGTTTCAGGTGAGTGGCAGAAATGTTTCCAGTATAAGATAAAATAGGTTAGTCAAAAAAAATTATACAGGGTATCTAAACCGGAAATAATCTAAATTTTTAAAAACACCCTATATAAAATTGATATTTCTTCTCTAGGCCAGTCGGTACAGGTCATTTTAGACCAGGATTTCCCAACCAGGGGGGCATAGAGAGATGTCAAGGGGGGCGCAAAGCGTTTGCATTTTTTTTTATTGTCACTAAGGTGGTAAACAGGCAAAAAAAACAAAAAACAAACAAAATTCACAAATAACATTTCAATGCTCACAATGTTCAAAGATGACACATTTCAATGTATGTTGGCTTATTTAACTGACATATTTGGTGCCTTGAATGAGCTAAACTTGAAACTTCAGAGCAGAAACGGCACTATAATAAGCAATTATGATTATATACAGGGGTTCATAGCAAAGCTTCAACTTTGCAATAAAAAATTGAAAAATTTCGAAAAAAAAAAGTTTTTCTATTTTTTTTCTAATTTGGGAAACCGATAAACTGGTAAACTTTTTTTTATATTAATCTACATACTTCAAGGTATTTATGGAAAAAAATCAGCCGTATTGCTAATTACTTGTAGTTGTTACCCCTATCGTCTGGCCTATCGCTGCATGTATAATCTTACCACTGTTATATTGCTATTCAACACTTGAAATTTTAAACAGTTTGAAATACTCGTATTATTTAGTTTTCGCGAAAATCACCCACATGTAAAAAAATTTACGATCATCAAAGATAAATCTGACTTTTAAATAATGCAAAAGGATGCTTCTTTCATTCGGAACTTCCTCCAGATAATGAGATAGATGATAGACCGAATTATTCAAAGCTTAAGATTGTGCTGAAACTGTTTTAAATTTAACTTGGCGGTCGTACAAAATCAGCTGGGTCTTTATACTTGGAAACGAGTAATTCATTCTCGACATATTTTGAAAGCAACGCAATTTATATAAAAATTTTTATCTTTGTAAAAGCTAAGAAAAACAATAGTTTTATAGAAAAATTGTTATTTATTATACGGAAAAAAAGGGAAAAAAGTATTAGATTTTAGCTCGCAAGTAGCGAGGGCAATAGAACCCTAATACCATTACCAAATATTACAGAATAAAAATATAAGATGTTTCACTCCAGGGCGGTTTGATTCAAGTTGCTGTCCCAAACGGACGCCGCTCTCATAAATTATGTTTACGATTCGCTTTTGTTGTCAATAACGAGACCGGTAGATACCAGAGAAGTTCGAAAAGCTTATTTTATTTTAAGCTATACAGGGGTAATTAGAGAAATATATTTAAATTAATAGGATTTTTTTTCACAAAGGTTTATTTTTAAATGTTAATAATTTCGAAAAATGTTCGGGATATGAATTTGAAAAGGTGAGTAAAAAATAAACTTGAATTTTTAAAATGAATCAATTCACAGTTTTTATCCAGATTCTTGGTAATTTTGTGATAATTATTGATAATCTAGCAAATATTTATCACAAATTTAATTAAATATAGGTACCTATTAGCCACCAAAATAATAGGGCCACTAAATCTTAAATTTTGATCTTTAAATCACTCGTATTTTTTGGATTGACAAGTTTAAAACAGTAAAAAGAGAAGCAGCTGCAGGATACCTTTGGTCTTGGTCCTTTTTTTTGGGTTTTTATAAAAAATAAAATACTATTATTGTCTTCTTAAAGTATATTTACAATTTGGCTCATTGTATATTTGATGGCGTTCATAAAATACGTTCGCACACAAGGGGGGGAGGGGTCTTGCTGAGTGTGACAAGGGGGGACGGGGGGTACAAAGGCAACGTGACGTTTGCGACATCAAAAAATTTTACTAGAGTATTTCTCTCAACCATTTTTTTTTTAAATTTCTGTCATGATAGAAGTCACTCATTTCGTATTAGTAAATACACAGATATTTTAACTTATAAATTTATGTACTTTCAATCAAAATTTGTCATTTTAAGGAAGGGGGGTATTTGGATTTTGTGACGTAATATTGATAGGGGAGTTACAGAAAGTGTGACACAGCGTGACAACCGGGGGGTGGGGTTCTGAAAATCCCAATTTCAGCGTGACGTGTTTTATGAACGGCACCTTTCTGAATAACTTTTTTTTTCAATTATTTTGTATCTCGTATAAAACACATTTTAGCAAATCCTTTGTTTGCAACATTTTGTAATATTACTTGCAGAATTACTACTTATAGAAAATCCATCCGCTAAGATCGGTTTCTTTGTGTAGTGCATAATATTAATACTAGCTTTCTTCAACGCATAAAGTGCAACCGCAACCTGAGTTAGTGTTGATTCAAAAGGGGTGCCCGAGGGGAGCTTCAATTAACTGATAATACCTTTGATGATTGTAATACACAACTAGCTATTACGCTACACGAAGCAAACAACACCCAACCAACAATCGAGAGGTACGTTCTGATATTGTGTTGATAATCTTCAAGTAACGAGGTGTTGAATTGATAATTATCGCTGGTGGAACAAGGAAATTGGGTATTTACAAATACTAAGTGCGTGTGCTGATTTTTATCTTGAAACAAAATGTTTTTTTATTCATTTCAATGACGCTAATCCTCATTTAATACTGAAGCAAGAGGGACAAAAATACAACTATCAAAAATCCACGACTGACTGAGCGAAGGAGGACCAAAAGCATCCCTGAATTCTCAAAATATTAGATATATCAAGTTAGCGGGCCAACTAGTGCAAAAATAACTTTTGACAAGCTGAAAAATTGCCGTTTTTATGCCGTTTTCTTGCCGTGAAATTTTTTGAATTTGCCGTTAATTATTAAAAAAAAAATGGTATGGCCCGCTAACTGGCATAACAAGCTAGCGGACCACCCCCTGGAATATTGCTTTCCTTTGCGTAGTAATTTAAATTCAAGACATAGATAATTGCCGCTCTAATAGGAAATATCATCTACGGGACTGGGGCACGATGGCATGGGGTGCAAAACGGGAAAAACATTTTTCTGCGTATCAACTTGGTGGACCACCCCCTGAAACATGGCTTCCATCTTCACGGCATTCAATTACAAA
>CAJUYG010001609.1:47020-60596 GCA_910591675.1 Galerucella calmariensis | reverse complement strand
ACATCGTTAAAATTTCAATGCTTCGCGTAAACATTGAATTTCCTGTGCCTGATGATGAGAAAGAACTGCCTTGATTATCACTGAAGTTGAGTGTTTCACTAGGAACAATAATTTTGGAAGCTGCTAACACTTTAGGAACAATATACTCCTCTTCTTTTGATGCTTCAGTATTAACATTGGCGTCAAGGATGCCTTGGTTTTTACCTAAAATAATCATCCTCATTCTGTAGATGGCAGTTAAAGGTGTTGGATGCTCATTGGGACCTCTACTACGGACTTCTCTAAACAATCTTGGTTAAGTTTGTGGGTGCAAATATATGTTATTCCTAAATTTACTTTTAAATAATTGTATAAATTTTTTGAGGATTTTATTGACATTAACATTCCTTTCTGAAATATTGGTAGTGTATTCTTCCCAATGGCTTTAAAATTTAAAATTTAATCATACACTTTATCTAAATACTCTATTTGTGTATTCAAATTAATTCCAAAGGCATCCTTTGATGGAATAGTTCCTATTGAGATATTACTGTTGAACATGTCAAACCAAATATTAATTAAATAAATAAAATTTCCCAGTTCAGCTCAGCCATCTTTTTATTTGCTCCTGGTTTATAATGTAGAAGTGCAGTGGCAGTGGTATTTGACAATAATTGTGCTGCCAACTTAACATTCTGCCTTTGTACTTTTTCAACTTCTAAGTGCTTTTTCTTGATTTTGTAACAAGCATTAACTTCAGTAATTGTGAGGTCAACTAATGCTATTAAAGGTTCTTTTGTTATTAAAGTACCATCTTCAAGTTGAAAACCAGCATCTAATAACCAATTTCTAATTAATTTCAATAAATGGGATGCATCACCAAATACATATATATTATTATTATTTGTTGCAGGGTGTTTAAAGCTTGTGTTATTCATGTCCACATTTAATTCACTCCAAAGTCCCACATTTCCACCATTACAATCACTTACAATGCCTACAACATTGTGAGAAATATTATGGAGTTTCAAATTCAATTCATTTAATATTTCCTTGGTCATAGTTTGATCGAAGGCTAAATATACTGGTTGTTTCCAATTTGAGAATAATCCACGAGCCATAACAACTTGCATATTTTTATGGAGGCCTTAAATTTCTTCTCTGGCAGGTTTATTTTCCTCTACAGTTCTAAGTTTGATTTCATCCATTGTCAAAACAACTGTTCTTTCCCAATTTGAAAAGATTCTCCTTGCAATTTCATCATTAGCAATATCATGCAGAACTCCCTGGCTTATATTTATTCGAGAAGCCCACCTTCTTAAAGATGAAAGAGTTGGTAATGGATATTTCATTTTTTCCTTAATAAATAGGTAGCATTTCTTACTGTAGCAGCGTGGAGTAAATGCAACAGCTATTTCTTCTTTGCTCCAGTTAACTCTCTTTTTTTTATTAAGAAATATTTCAACTTGATTTTTAGTGAAGATTTATTTTAACAAATTTGTTGCAACATCTTTTCTGTTCACAGACTTGTTGGAAAAAGATCTATTCTTCCAATACTTTATGGTATTGGCTTATGCTCAAAAAACCTTTGGTTTGAACTTCCATATTTGACAGAAAGTTCTTCATACAGCGTTTTATAATCAGGTGCTTAAGAATGTTCTTCAAAAGGTATGTTACTGGATTCTACAAGGGAGGCATTGGAGTCGCATTTGAAGTACTCGGAACATTTATTGGTAAGCACAATGTAGGGACTGCGGTCTTTTTTAAAAATTTTCTCACCTGAATTCCCACCTGATCCTCACGTTCTGGATGTGTTGGATTTTCCGGATTTTTTCTTTTTCTTCAGGCTCCAGCTCCACCAGGTAGATGGGTAGCGGTCTTCTCTCTCCGAATCTGGAATAAAGTTGGGTTAGTCATTTTATACTTATCCCTTGTCTTTCGATTTCTTCCTTGATTTCCTTGGTGTCCTCGCAGTGCGTTAATCCTCGGATGACGATCCTTGCCATCCTTTCTTCTTGTGGCATATACGTATACCACTCCACTTCTTTTCTCTCTTCTCTCAGGTACCTTGTGAGGTTCCTGTAGTCCTCTGGTCCGTCGCAGGGTATTTTCACTCCGAGTCTTTCCCGGATTGTTATGTACCTCGTCTTTATGTTTCTTTTCTCGATTTCCTTTCTTACGGAGCTCCAGTAGTGGATGCTCCGCAGAATGACGGGTGGTGGTCGGCGCGTCGTCGTTGTTTCCTTGTTTTCGCGCATGGCCTCGTCCATCATCGCATCTGCTTCTTTTTTGGCCTGGTCCCTTTGATCTCGGAGTTTCTGCTTTATTTCCCCTTCTTCCAGGAATTTCGCCGTTTCTTCCTGTTGCTTTGTGGATTTTCGCACCATCTCTTTTGCATTCTTTATGGCTCTTGTTGCCATGTTGTCTTCACTGTCCGAGTCCGATGTTGTTTCCATTGTCCTCCTTGTCCTGTTGCTAGCTTGGCTGCTAGCACGGCTGTCGTTCATCTTTTTGGGTGGCATCTTAATAGTTCCTGTCCTCCACAGGTCCTAAAACATACAAAACATCTATCAAATCCGGACTTTAGAAAATAAAAATATTTTTCAAAACTTTCATAGATAGAAAATAAGTGTTAAAAAACACTATTTGCGTTTGAAACGCTGTTTTCGTCGTCTAGTTAGCTTTCGCCGGTTCGGATGATCAAAATCAGCCTCCGTCCGATCGCTTTCTCAAAATCTGCTTCGCTCGCTTCTGAGTATTCAAGACACGTCCTTCTTACTCGGCTGCTCGCTGTCGACTCACTTGAGCGTTTTTGATTTGTGACACCTTTTTATCAATTCTTCTCGTATTGTAGATGACACAAAATCTTTATGTGATGGAAACCGGAAAAAACTTAAGTCTCTTCCAGTTTTTTACAATCTACAAAACTATTGTTACACCCTGCTACAGCGCAACGTGTATTCCAGGCATCTTGTAACTAAAAATCGAAATATTTAAAATCCTAATTTTCACATTGGAAAGCAGAGGTTTTTCAGGGTATAAAAATTGATTTTTAAAATGTCTATCTTTTGAGAATGTGAGGCAAAAATTCGAACAGAATTATACCATTATATGAAAGTGTATGGGACTCAGTTTGTAAATTTATTGAAATAGAGCATTTTTTATCAGCTTTCATTAAAATATTTTTTCAAATTCTCTCTTATCATTCTCTCTTATCTTACTATATTTTATGTAGAGATGGGGTTGCTGTGAATAGGCGTAAATGATATGATGATGGTTTTTATACTTTTTGTCATGTCTCCCTCGAGATCAAAATTGACCTGTCCGATAGAATTAGTTAACAGAAAAAACCTCTGCGCCCTTTTTAAGGCGGGCGGCCACTGCGAGCGAAACGAAACTAAGCTAAGCGAAGCGAAGAGAACGCGAACTAAACTAAACTACGTTAGTGCGGCCACTGCGAGCGAATTTCGCTTATCTGTCAGTTGTGGTTTTGTGCGGAAAAATGAGTGCTGTTGCAAACATGCTGTTATTAGATCTGAGTTCGGAATCAGATGAATCTGATTGTCTTGATGACATTATTGCGGTGGTTAGAACGAAGACAAGGAGGAAATGTTGGATAAGCAGTTACATGCAGACAAGAGAACAATTCGGAGAATTTCATAAACTGATAGATGACCTAAACGATTCTAAGTTCAAGAACTATTTCAGAGTCAGTCGAGAACAATTCTGGGAATTACACGAATTGATAGCGAGTGATATTTTGAAGCAAAACACAAATTTTCGGCGAGCAATAAGTACCCCAGAGAGACTAGCAATCTGCCTGCGGTAAGGACATACAAAAATATGAATTATAAACTCTTTATTGACCAATAGTACTAGACATCTGGTTTCAATATTTGTGAAATATCACGTTAACTAGGTAAATGTGGGTCCAGACACATTCTGCACGACGTTAACAATATTATAATCGTCATTATCACTTATCACATAATTTACTGCATGTCCATATGTAGCTTGTACGTTGGGTACGAATGATGCAGACGTACGAGTGTCGTCGGAATCTGTCAATGAAAATGCTGATGGAGTAGCGTTACCAACAGATTGACTTTCAGCCGAAAGTTCAGCATTGGAAACTGCATGATAAAGAGCTGTTCTCACTTGACGCTGTTGTGGTAACGGCAACATTTTCGTAGCTTCATACATAGAGTCGAAAAATAATTTCAGACTATCATGCACTGGTTGCAGCAGTGCGTTCCTAGTACTTTGCCTGATGTCAAATCGCTCCTCGCGCTTCTTTGCTTGTTTTTTGAGAAATTCCAATGTCTCATCTTTATTTCCGACCAATTTCTTCTTCTTGGCAGGTGTACTCTCATTAGTTTGTTGTTGGATTACTTTTCTTGTGATGTGCCCAGCAATTGACGTGGATGGAGTTTCAGTCAGTGGCAACATGTGTTCATCATCTTCACCGTTATCAGATGAATTGTCATGAACATTTTCAGGTGCATCATAAACCTCACTTTGTGTCTCCTGTAGCGGAGATGTGGAGTCACCATCACCTAAAATATTGGAACTTCTGGGGCGATCCTTCATGTAAGGAATCAGAAGATTCATCTGTTCCGAAAACTTCCAGGGTTTGGTTTTCTTGGCGGCATCACCACTTTTGGTGGACTTAGCAGTTTT
The DNA here is from genome assembly GCA_910591675.1 of Galerucella calmariensis. Taxonomy (NCBI): domain Eukaryota; kingdom Metazoa; phylum Arthropoda; class Insecta; order Coleoptera; family Chrysomelidae; genus Galerucella; species Galerucella calmariensis. The sequence goes on along the minus strand of CAJUYG010001609.1, from coordinate 55,937 downwards.
TAGAGAGCACCTATATCCATCTCTTAGATTTTTCCATGTATTTCTGGCTTCCTTCCCTACAAATGACAAAAATACTAGCTTCAGCTCATAACACGAAAGATACTTAAATTATTCATTGTTCAGATAGTAGCTGGTGAGTGTGGTTCGTAAACAGTATTGTTTTTTTTTAGGTATATGGCAACAGGCAATTCGTATAAGACCATCGCCTACAGCTATCGCTCAAGTCCACGAAGTGTTGCACGATGCGTCAAAGACGTTACTGAAGTGTTGTGGTTGAGATTGCAACCCCAATATATGCCGAATTGGACTGAAGCTGGGTTGAAACACACAGCTCTTCAGTTTAAACACAAATGGAATTTTGACCACTGCATAGGCGCCATCGACGGAAAGCATGTGACAATCAAAGCTCCGCCAAAGTCAGGTTCATCATTTTTTAATTACAAGAACACGTTTTCTATAGTACTCATGGCACTAGTGGATGCCAATTACAAATTTATAGCAATAGATGTTGGGGCAAAAGGCCGCTTTAGTGACGGTGGAATTTTTTCAAGCAGCCCACTTGGTCAACGTCTGAAATCGGGACGAGATTTGCCACCAGATGAACCCTTGTACAATGGAGGGAAACCAATGCCTTTTGTTGCTGTCGGCGATGAGGCTTTTCCATTGATGAAACATTTGATGCGACCTTATCCAAACAGACAAGCATCTGGAAATCCGCGACTTGAACATTTTAATTTCCGCTTATCTCGAGCCCGTAGAATTGTTGAAAATGCCTTTGGCATTTTGGCTGCAAGATGGAGAGTATATCGGAGTCCATTCGAAATCTCAGTTGAAGTTGTTGATAATGTTATTAAAGCTTCATGTGTTTTACATAACTATTTAGCCGAAACTACATCCGATCTACTCGAGTCAACCGAGATTACCACGGATTCTAGGAATATTCCAAACAGACTTTGCCATTCCCGAAGAGCTTCCCAAGAGGCTTTCGACGTCAGAAATGATTTTATGGACTACTTTAACTCACCGTTGGGTTGCTTACCATGGCAGAATTAGCATTACTTATTTTCATTTATATATTATTACAACATATTGGGTACAATAAATACACTTACCTGTTGAAAAGCCACATTCTTTTGCAATTTGTTCCCAAAGTTTTAATTTTAAGTGAGCATCACTATACTCTTTTGAATTGGTGTCATATAGCACAGTGTGTTTTCGTACACATTCAATCAAATGTTCGCTTTGGGCTGTTTCCGACATTTTGCTTGCAAGAATACGAACTGAGACAATTCCGATTATCAACTAAATGGGCAAAAACCTCGCTCAAATCTGACATGAGCTAAAACGAACGAAACGAAGATAAGATTTCAAAATTCGTTCGCTTAGTTTCGTTCCGTTTCGTTACAGTGGCCGCGGCTGCATTGACAAGTACGAGAGCTGATTTTCAGGAAACTTATCTTCGCTTAGCTTAGTTTCGTTTCGCTCGCAGTGGCCGCCCGCCTTTAATGTTACACATTCTATTATAATCAGATTATTATAAATAGAATGTATACCTACCTAAAAGTAATCTCTTGAATAGTAACAGGTTTTTAAGTCTCTGTTAACTCACTAAATATGGACTGAATAACTCACTTATCACTAACTAAATAATACTAAAAATAATAATAATCAATCAACGCAAAAAATAAGGAAATACACAACTTTATCAACAACAACGTGCAACAAGTAACGGCTACGAGTTTCGACTTAGAAACAGATGTTGCAAACTTGCAATTATCAATAGTTACACTTATTACAATACAGTTCAAAATATGTTTTTGTTTAATACACATAGAAAGAGAAGATAAACATATAATTGATGGAACACCATTGTCGACAAAAGAACGTTGCTGTGACGTCACTGATTACCCGTGTTGTTGAATCCCGGGTCAGCCAATGTTACCTTAGATGGTATCTTCAAAATGCTTTAATCAAACGACATTAATGGCAATTTATAAGTTATTCGAGGTAAAACTAAACATTTCATATCCATACTAAAATTATTATATAACATGACATAAATGTGATATTAACTTGTTTGTTTATATTTGTCAAGGCCTGGCCTACACCTTGCACTGTATGAACATTTATTTGTGGTAAATTCAATTTTTTCCGATATGAAATGGCTTTGAGAAGGGCTATCCAGTAACTCGCGGCATGTGATATAATTTTCATTATGTTTTATTTTAATAGCTTTGTTCGCGGGTCTGATTACGAACTAATTCAGGGACTGATCGCATGCGCATTTTCAAAATTGTCGTTCGCGGTTTGCTCAGTTCTGAATTTTTAGTAATAGTTCTGTGTTCGCGGGTCACAGTGATTCAGTAAATTATTGATTCGTAATCAGTCCTAGCAGTTCTCTGATTTTGGTAAGGACTGAAAGTTCAGTTCGGCTGCTCATGCGCAAATGATCGATATATTAGTTGTTCCATTCATATGTTTAAATGGTTTTATTTTAGTACATTTTATCTTATTTTAGTTGTTTCACTTGTTTATTGTATAGACCACGTTTATTGTTTGCTTTGTTGTGTTTTAACGTGAATAAATATCAAACTATAATAAATTTAGCTGTTCACTGTTTAAGTGTAGTGTAAAATTTAAATCAGTCTATTTTGATTTTTATTTTTTGTTTATTTCTAGTGTATATTTTTCATTTGCCATGTCAGACCATTTTTCATCCAGCGATGAGGATATGGAAGAATTGTTGGAACTTGTTCAAGTTCCTAAAACTAGGGAATATTTTGAAGAAGTGGTGCCACAGTTTAGTGATGAGGAATATATAAAACATTTTCGATTAACTCGAGAGATTACAGAAGACTTAGCAGACCAATTTTCCGATACTGAGTATTATAAATGGCAAGAAGGTGATTCAGAGAAAGTTACACCCCTTAAATACATAACTGTGTTTTTGTGGTTTTCTGCAAATGAGGCAACTTCTTATAGAGAAGTGTCTGATCGGTTTAATATTACAAAAAGCACCCTGTTTAAAATTGTAAGAAGAGTCAGCTATTTTTTGAGCAATTTATCTCCAGGGATAATAAAATGGCCAGATGATTTGGAAAAAGCAGAAATTGAACGGCATTTCAGGAACAATAATTTTCCTGGTGTTATCGGAGTTATTGATGGCACACATATCAGGATAGACAAGCCTGCAGAAGATCCTGACTCTTATTTAAACAGGAAACACTTTTATTCCATTCAGGTGATCATTTTTATTCTTGTTTTATTTATAAATATCTAGGAAATGAACCACATAAATGTACAGAATGTTAAAGCTGCATTACAAAGTATCGTGACTTTTTTGTTGACTGTTTGATGTGTAAATTCAGTTTTAGGCTCAAGTGGTGTGTGGCCATAAATGTAGAATTCGTGATATTTTTGTGGGATATCCTGGATCAGTCCATGACAGCCGAGTTTTGAGAAGTTCTCCTCTAAATGCAACTTTGCCTGAAAAATGTGGAGATTTATACATTTTGGGGGATAGTGGTTATCCATGTTTAAGGAATTTATTGACTCCATTCAAGGACAGTGGACATGTAACCAGACGTCAGAGAAATTATAATTATGTCCTTTCTACAAACCGATATAAAATTGAACATTGTTTTGGGCTGATGAAACAAAAGTTCCGACAACTCTACCATGTCAAATTAAAAAATGTCGAATTTATTGTTCATTTTATAAGAGCATGTGCTGTTCTCCATAATTTATCATTAGAGGTACATTTTGAACTAAATCAAGAAGCAGCAGCTCCTGAATATAACATAGTAATGAATGAAGATGGTCAGTTAGATGGGGTTGACAGAAATGGAGTAGTAATCCGTAATGATGTTATGAATAATATGCAAATCATAATTCAATAATAAATTGTAATATATTAATAAACTAACATTCTGAACATTAGATGTTAATATACCTATTGTCCATTCAGTTTGAAGCCAGCAATCCATGTTAAACAAATATGATATCAGAGGAGATAGACAGGGTTTGTTTGAGAAGTATTGTGACTAGACTAAACAAAAATTTACTATTTGATGCTGAATTATTACTTTAAACAATTTGTAAGTGTAATGGTAACATTCCAAACCACCCAGCAGAATCAAAACAGTATAACCAAAAATTTTTTGTCATAGTCTCACACCAAAAATTTTGTTGTACCTACTTACTAGTTTTTTTTACTCGCAATGAGACATATTTTAATATTTATAATTGGGATTTATGGATGAGCCAGAAAATAGTATGAAAGATATATTAAAACAATCACAGTTTCAACAAAATTCTTAAATAATTAAACAGCAGAATAAACTAACTGGAAAATAAATACATTTTCTAAAAAACAAAGTATAATATAATGAATAAAAATTTGTACTGTTCTAATAGACTAAAACTACGAAACAGAAAAATATACATACTAATTTACAAAACAAATACTTATTCTACAGGTATTCTTAAATAATTAAACAACAAAATAAACTAACTGAAAAATAAATACATTTCCTAAAAAAACAAAATATAATATTACATTAAAATTTGTACTGTTCAAATTAACTAAAACTATGAAACAAAAAAAATACATAGAAATTTACAAAATGAATACTTATTCTACATGCATTCTTGGTATGAAAATATCTAAATAGCTCTCTAATAAATTATTATGTTTTTCCAACAATTCGTTTTTCTTTTCTTTTATTGCAATTTTCTTTTCTTCAATTTCTAAGCGTTTTTTATAATATTCCTGTCTATCATTTCTTATTTCTCTAAATATATTACATTTTAATATTTTATTTGTATTTCCAGGTGGTTTTATCACAGCCTTTCCTTTTTTTATTGGAGTGACTTCTGCCTCTTGTACATTTGGTTGAATGTGGCTGCTAACTTCAATATTCTCTTTCGCTTCAATATTCTCTTTCAGAGGAGTACTGACTGTGTCTGACGACAGCAGTAACACAGGATGAATATTTCTTTTCTCTCCCAATATGCTATGCATAATATCAGCATATTCAAATGTCTTTCTTCCCCTGCCAGTTAATTTAGAATTATCAATATATTTTTTATAATTCCTTTTGAGGACTTTCCACTTATTCTCACAATGAGTTCCTGTTATTGCCTGTTTACTTATTTGCTGCATTTCCTTTGCAATCTCCTCAAACATCCTTTTTAGATTTTTTATTTTTAATGTAACCACCTGGTCCCGGTATTTCTTATATAATTCTAAAAATAATAATGTGTTTTGGTGGGTCCATTGGCATTTGTGGCTCTCTGTTGAATCTCCAGAGGTTGAAGGAAGGACCAAGAATTCGGCTAATACATCTAAAAATATTTGTTGTTAAAATAACAATAAATTACACATATATTCAATTATTTACCTCTTTCTGCTTCGCACATTTGGAATAAATATTTTCTTTAAAAATTAAAATCTGTATACAACACAAAGAAAAGGGACAAAGGGAATCACCATAGGGGAATCACAGTGAAGGGAATGGCGAAAAAAAGTTACAGTTAGCTGTCAGAAGTGTGGTGTTTTGTTTTCTTCAAGTCCTGAAAGGTAATCTCACAGGGTGATCTGTGGTTCTCTAAGACCTAAGATCGTTCGCGGTATACTTGGACCTATTTGCTGGTTCGGAACTAAGCATGCGCTCTAGACAATGTACAGTTAATTCCAGACTGATTCGGAATCGGTTCGGATTGTGACCCGCGAACATAGCTAATAATTGCTGTTGATAGCAAAACTTCCCCACAATTATTAGATGTGGCAGCAGTGTGTTTATAACTATGGTTGGCTATCGATACGACAGGTTCGGCAACACGTGGACCGCTGCACGAACTTTCGGCGCCGTCCAAAGGCTTTGAGGTACCGCCACAATGATCAACATTACGAAACTCATCGGTCTCAGTTACATTTTTCGAATTATCTCTGTTATTATTGTAGATATTTTGATCTAAGTGTAATAATTAATTATGTGTTTTGCGGCACTTTGTACATTTTTGCTACATACATTTCCACGTTGGATGATTTGAACGCAAACAATTTAGGCAAAGTTTTAATCGTTTAATTTACGCTATTTTTTTTATTGGTGCACTCTCAAATTATAAATACTGGTCTATAACTACTACAACAACAAGAAATGGAAATCATAGATGGAAGTAAGAACTAAATTGAACTTCCACACGGTTATCTAAATAATTAGGTTACTTATGCCGGTTTCCACAGACTTTTACGTAGGGAAAGAATAGTTAGGACTTGCCTAATTTGGGGATACCTTAAATTTGTAGAATGGTTTCCACCAATGGAATTTATGAATTTCCTAACTAAGTGGAGAAAGAGACTGGCAACATCGCAAAACTTTGGGGATAATTTATTTCTGTCAAGGTGAGGTAGCTAGCCCGGTAGCAGTTATAAACAATAACAATGAAGCAAGAAGACCAGCAATAGAATCTCTCAGAAGATCCAACTACAGTATCCAAAAAAGAGCTCCGAATTACACTAATAATGAAAAAGAGCTGTTGCTTAATATTATAGAGCACGACAAACATATTATTGAGAATAAAAAAACCGATGGAGTTTCAGTTAAGGAAAAAAAAAGAAACCTGACAAAAATTTGTCAACAGTTCAATACTTTATCTCCCAATCTTTATTATAGGCCTGTAGACTCTGATGAGTTGTTACTAGAATCGCCAATGCTGTGCTAAAAATTTCTATATGTGTTTGTAGGTTCTTCCAAATTGCAGTTGATGAAGCGCAAATATGAAAAAATTCATTTTTATAGGTTTGAAGCTGAATAATTTTGGTAGAACCTATAGTAGTCCAGTAAATAAATGAAAAAGTTAACATTAATGACGCCCTATTTTCATCTTCCGGTTGGAAGTTGCATTTGGTACCTCATTAAACATGAGACAAAGTTCTGCATGAAAACGCGTGCGAGGGCGGAGAAAATGGCCCCAAAAGACCAGAAAAATAGGTTTTCAGCCAATATCTCCTAAAATATGGCGGTTAGAGATTTTTGGTTCGGATAAAAATTAAAGTTCAGTTAATTTTATACAAAAATGGTTCCTATGAGTTTTCTCGAAAATTTCACCGGTTTCGAGAAAAACGGCACCAAGCGCACCTCGAATAATGAGCTTCTGTGCTGTATGCCGGAGAGCACAGTCCCTGTATTTACACATCAGCGGGGGGACAAATTATTCAATAACTTTGTGAAAAATGCATATTTTCTCATGATTCAAAGTTCATGTGAAAGAGGCATTCTGCTGCTATCATACCCTGTGAATTGAGTTACGCTTGACTCTTTTGGCCATATCTAAACACGGGTCAAACTTTCTGCTCCCGGGCAATTTTGACCTCGCCAGGAATGTGTTATTATTTTCTTTTTGTATTGCACTAATTTACTCAATTTTTTTTTGATTATGGGTCCTCATAAGGTCCTTTGTCATCCCTGAAATTTGTATACCCTAATTTTTTTTAATTATCATTTTATCGTTGTTTGTTGAATCCTAAATTTTTGCTGTTTTTGGAGCGCGGGGAAATTTTGTGAACAGCCATCAATTAAAAATTTATACATGATCCGATTGGTCTCCATGATACATTATTTGAAAGCTAAGAATGTCTACTTTTCGTTTGTGCAATTACATTTTTCAATAAAATTAGAAAACGCGGGCTCAAGGAAAAAACGCACTTTTTTGGTGGTTTTTTTCTCCCTGCTTTTTATTTCTAACATTTTAACACCTTAACTAGTGTAACGGGGGAATTCCCATCTTTCCATCGATGTATATAAGTCATACCTTTGATACCCCGGGGAAAAACCAGTATATCTAAATATATACCGCGCCCGTCCGTTCAGCGGTACAAGGAACAGTGGAAATGAACTTTTTTATTATTTGAGCTATCGAAATGAAACAAAAACCATTCGATTCGTAAAAATCGTACGAGTCTATGGATAGGATAAAAACCTGAAAAAATATACAGGTTTGGTCAAAAATAAATAGGAGTCGAAAAATAATTTTCGATGAAATTTTTTTTGAGTTGCCCACCTAAAGGGGGGTATCGAACTCTCTTTGTCCAAAAATTTTCCCCACCTCCCAAGTTTTTTTTTGGGTTCAAGACCCGCCAGTATATCGACTCGGAACAAAAATATTTCGGGAAACTTCCTCATTTGGGGCGCCTATAATGCAAAAAGATTTTTTGGACAGTTGACCCCCCCAAAATCGCACCAAGTATGACCCCGAATTGATAGTGGAAGCTTCGTATAGTGTTTTTAGGTATCAGTCGATATGGCATATAGCTACATTAGTGAAATTTTTGACCTAACCTCAAAATTTGGCGCCACTTGTGGCGCCCTCTATATTAACATTTAATTTTTTTTAATAATGGATTCCGATAGAGTCGAACATGGAAATTTTCATGGGCATAATGAAAATTTTCCAAAAAAATATTTCAATTTTTTTTACAAGGTTTTTCGACTTTTTTGTTTTATATAGTCAATAGAAAGGTCTTGAGGAGTTCTTCAAAAAAGGATTCGGCTATTTTCTCCATATTTTCATAAATAAAAAAGTTGCCTTTACATTTTCGAGTATGATTCCGATGTCAACAATCGTCGGTACGAGTCATTATTTTTCCCAAAATCCGTTTTTTTTTTCAATAAATAACCCTAACGACGCCACTGATAAATTTTTTAGGGGTGATTCCCTACACGTCCAGCATAATCATTTTCGGTCCTCTATATTTTTGCATTTTTTGCAAAATTTCGATAAGACGTCTCCTTCACCTTCAAAAACCCAGCTCAAGTTGCCCGTTATGTATAAGCACCGGCTGAGGAGGGTAAAATTTGACCCTATCGACATTTCATTCCGAATTCGATGAAATTTGGTATAGAGGTATTTTCGA
>CAJUYG010001609.1:23796-42947 GCA_910591675.1 Galerucella calmariensis | reverse complement strand
ATTATTATTATTATTATTATTATTATTATTATTATTATTATTATTATAAAGGTGGTTACCGTTACTGAATAATAGGGAAGGGTGGGGTGAGAATTCTTTGTTTCAATTGCCACATAGTTTGTAGGCTAATGTGATTTCTTACGGGTGAAGAAATATGTGATTTGTAGCAAATAAGTTTTTTTTCTCGTAACAATAAATGTACAATTATACTGAAATACTAATTTTTTCGGTATAATGTAGTTCTTATTTGAGGCTAATAATCTATAGGCTTATTTAAAAAATGGTGGTTTTTTCTGGGTAATGAAAACAATTTTCACCATGATAGCATTGTTACATTTTATAACAAAATATTATATTGTGCTTCGTAGACTCTACATTGAAAAAATTACACTCGAATAAACCTTTTTTTTATCAAAATTTCCCAATATTTTCACGTTGATATGGCTTCCTTAATAATAAAAAAGCAATGTTAGTTTTAAACAAACGGGGGTTAGGTTAGGTTAGGTTACCCTGACCCTGCCAAACATCAGATACCTGATTCGAGCCGCGGCGGGGCAGGCACAAATTATATGCTCTGCTGTTTCATCATCTTCCAAACAAAGACGGCAAGTCGGATCTTCCGACAGTCCAAGTTTTAGCATATGATGATTCAGATGACAGTGGCCTGTTAAACAACGTAGGTCATGCCTGCTATGGTCTAACATTTGTTTGGAGACATACTTCGAAGGATGTATAAAAGCCTTTGAATGAACCAATCCTGGTAAATTATGCCAGAAGTCAAAAGCTCTTCTTGCTGTCCTTGTATTTAGTGTTTGTTTGGCAAAACTTATTGCGATGCCAATTGTGGGTTCTGGTCCGATAGAAACACGTGCGGCACCCTCCCTTGCAAGAAAGTCTGCCTTCTCGTTTCCTTCCATGCCAGAATGGCCAGGGATCCAGACCAGCAATACTTTATTGAGTTCTCCTATTGAGGAGAGTTTTTTTTGGCAGTCTAAAACCAATTTCGACGTTACACGGCAAGAGCTAAGTGCTTTTAAAGCCGCTTGGCTGTCCGAGAAAATTTTTATTGTTCTATGTATGAGATTGGCTTGCTCCACTCTCTCCACACATGAAACAATGGCGTAAATTTCCGCCTGAAATACGGTTGCATAGGATCCTAGAGAGGTTGAAATTTCTGTCCTAGGTCTGCGCCCGTATACACCTGCACCAGAGCCTGAGGGTGTTTTTGAGCCGTCTGTGTACCAACAGCTGGGGTTAAACAAATCAGTTTATTTGTCTATAAATAACTTTTCTCTTGGTGTGCTAATTCAAAAAGTAGAGGGCAAGGCCATACACGTTGTAACTGCAAAAGGAAGTGTTCCACGACTAAATGCAGCTGTTAAAGCCAGGAACTTTTGTGCAATTCGAAGTGCAACGGTAGTTTAAGTTGTTGCAATAAGATATCGCTCTAATTTTTTATATTTCATTTTATATGTTTATGTTCTACTGTTTGTTTTGGGTTCAACAAAGTCCTTTTCCCATATTATTTTAATAAATAAAGATCTATGGATTTTTTTTGTTTTTATTTAAAAAAAAAAAACTCTTTTCAACATACACCATGAATGCATCCTGAATGTCGACAATCGCCGGTGTAAGTTAGAAATAATGAAATTTCAACAATATTTCAGACATACGTTGAGCAGCGTTGAGAATGTTGACATTCACCGGTGTATCTCGACATTCACCAGATTTCGGTTTTTCGCGGTATAGTATATCTTCTGTAAGTTCCTTGTGGCATTATTTATAATTTTTTCTCTTATTTTTTGATAATCAAACCACAATAATGTTTTTTTATTTTTTTATTCCGTTTCGGTAGCGTTCCAGCTTGACAAAGGTAGCTGGAACGCTACCGAAACGTCGAAATAAAAAAATGAAAAAACATTATTGTGGTTTGAGGGTAACTACAACGTTTTACGAGAGTTATTTATCTATAACGTCAGATGTAGTACATAACTTTTTAAAATCTGGGGTCCCCTTAAATACCCATTTTATTCTGTTTTAAGTATTTGTTGTTAATTTGTACGGATTATTTCATTCTAGTTTATATTTGTAAATGAATATTTTTGATCCAGTGCTTCTATGAGAGACTTTTTTGAGAAGTTATTTTGACGTTTCTTTTAAATCGAAAAAAGATGAGTGACGGGGAAGCCCTCACGCTCACATTCTTTTATGGCTCGATAACGCACCGGAGAATTTGTTGAATAACAACGAATAAGTTATTCGAATGATCGATGAGTTAGTTTCAGTATCTGAGTTAGAGGCATTTGGAAATATTAAACTATTGACACATAACCACACCTTTACATGTTATAAAAATATGGACCCTATTAAAGCAGATAACTGCCGATTCCGAGCACCCTTCATGCCGACAAAAATAACTATAACATTGTTTCCGATGAAACATAATATCATTCGTGCTGGTATCAAAAAAACCAAAATTATTCTATCGTAGAACACCATCACAAAAGTGGCACAATCCATTTAATCCCTTTGTCTTTCACCTTTTAAAATCTAATATGGATTTCCAAATTATTCAAGACGAGTATGCTTGCGCTGCTTACGTAGTAGAATACGTTAATAAACACAATGGAGGTATTAGTAGTTTACAACGTCAAATCATTCAGATTATGGATGACAATCCAGAATTCGATATTGTTGATATAACTAAAAAAAATGAGTATCGATGTACTTCATGCAGTTGGAATGCCAGCACAAGAAGCTGCTTGGTTTTTATTACGAGAACCTATGTCAAAATCGTCTATTACAACCGTTTATATACCAACAATATACCCAGCTGAACGTCAGAGACTTCCTAAAACGAAAGAATTGAGTGAATTGAATGAATATTGTACAGATGTATGAAAAGAAAATTGATTTGACAAGTATGAAGAAAGGCCGGATTATTTGAAACAGGTCACTTTAGCACAGTTCGTTGCTAATTATTACATCAATTGGAAAGGAGTGTATAGTAAAAGAAAGGAGCCCAAAGTTATTAGATATCGCAATTATGATATAGCTGATAACTTCGATGACTACAGAGCTATATTTCATTCACATTACCCGTCATGGTTAAAGCTGATAATCCCATTTTATTGAGTTTAACCGTGACGTCATTTCCGTTTGGGTACACCTCCCCTACCTGCCTTTGGGTTTACCAGCTTCATAATAGGTAAAGGTGGTTAAAGTTGAGCTCGTAGAGCATAAAATAGTGAAGTATTTTCTGTCATATAGAGAAAGTAAGTGTTCTATGGCTAAAATTGAAGACCATAGACAAAATACTTTATTATAATTCTCTACGTTGAACTGTTGAAGACTTTACAAAATAAGATAAAGAAATAAGTAAATATGGAAACATTCAAATTAGAGATTAATGGAGTAGAAGTCGAAGTAAAAGATTTTTTGGGTAATTTTATTTTTTCAGATGACAAGTTCCTTAAACACTATGTTTTAATTCTATACGAGTCAAACTGTCCGAAAGACTTTCCTATACATGGTGGAATAAAATCTATTTATATTTTTGATGATGAACATATCTCTGAACAAATGCAGGAAGCACAGGATCAGAGTATAGATAGCATTGATATATTAATTCTGATGCAGACTTCAATGAAACGCAGTCACGCCCAACATGTAAGGCCTGGTCAAGATAGTCTGCGGTTTTGAAATATTACACATAATTATATATTTCTCATTTTCAGGGCAATTCGCAGGACCATCAACGTCCAATATAGCATCACCTACATCATATGATGACCAGAATGATTTGGATCCAATAAGTTAGTATAATGTACTTAGATTAGTGCAATTATATTTTTTTAGATTCAGGAATGATTTGGACTACTAGGGGAAAACCAACTAGCAAGGATAATGAAGCCACATATTTCTTCCTAAGTTTACGTGGCAATGACCATTATATGAAATGCTTCAATGGTAGGAAATCGAGCCATAACATTTTATGGAGTGAAATAGCCAAAAGAAAGAATGAGGCAGGATATTGGGTGGGAGAAGGCAAGCTGGCCACTGATAAATTGAGGCATAAATTTAAAAATCTAACAAAAACTTGAATTTTGTTGCCTATGTCAAAAGAACAACAGGAACAGCCAAAAAAGATCCACCCCAATTCTATGATGAATTGAATAAAATCTTTGGTGATAAAGATAAAACGAATCCCAAACTGATAATTGATTCTGAGAAAATTGTTTCCACAGAACCACTTGCTGGTATAAATTTGGTGGAAAATAATGATAATGTCTCTGAAAATCCATTGGAAAGAAGTGATACTCACACTGTTACAGCAGCTGGTTATGGAGAGCAATCAGTTTCTAAAGAAAATTCCAATGAAAACAATAATCCGACAAAGAAAGGGCATATATGTCAGTGAATGAAGAAATTAATATTAGATTGAAGAACATTGAAAAAAACTCGGAAAAACACTTTTCTCAAATGTTCAAATTGATGAATGACCAAAATCAGATCCTTAAGGGACAAAATGATCAAAGGGATAAATTAAATTAATCAATATTTTTGAAAAACTTGTTGACAAGAAAAATAAAACAAGAAAGCGAAAACGTTCTTCATCTTCAGAATCTTAAATTTTGAAGTTGATTTGTAAGATGGATTTCTTGTTGTCATTTGTACCTGTTTTTACTTTTACTTGTTCTCATTTGAGCTTAATTTTTTATTTATGTTTGTTATATTTTTTGGATATTTTTTATTAATTTTAGAGAGGAGAAATTTCTCATCCAGTTTTCAACCCTTCTATATGTGATTTGTGAGAAGACTTTATCTTCAGAAATTAATAGTTTTTACAATTCTTTGTCAATATTAGTACATGTATTTTTTGTTTTTCAAGTTTTTTTCTTGTCGTTTTGTTACTCTATAAATAAATGGTATATTGTTCAGATTATCTACTTTTTTATTACAATACCAGGCAATAAGGACGATGAAATAGGAGAAAATAAAATAATACCATCACTTCAAAATACAATAATTATTTATAGTTATAATAAATAAAGTTCTACATTATCAAATGAAAATTTTCAACATAAACAAAACGTATTAGATTCCGTTTCACATAAGAAGAACCCACTAGAAGTCTAGAAGTTGAAGTCGTACGCGCGAAGGTTTTTTCTAATGGAACTGGGATTCGTCCCCATGATAATTTCTTTTTTCTAAGAAAGGAGCAATTTCTTGACAGAGCTGCTGTACAGTGTTTCTCCTCATTCGAAACATGCGATAGAAATCTGATTCTAGGTAATAATCTATCCAGGATTCAAAGAAAGAAGGATTTCTGAAATGATGAAACCTGATACCTCTTACAGCAGTTATTGTGGCAATACTTCGATGGTTCTCTTTTACCAAATGCAATAATAAGTCTCTACCTCCTAACAAAACAGGGGTCAGATCATCTATCAACAACATGGCTGCACACAACTTAATTTTTTTATGTTTCATTTTTATAGACATGAACAATAATTAGAATTACAAACAACAAATCTTTTTTCTCTCGGATTAAAAATAAATTTTAGGTTATATTTACTTTGCAGTGGGTAAACGTGAAGTGAAAGAAATTTCAGAAATTGTTAATGTTGACGTCATTATGACGTAGTTGCCTCCCACCAACTTCACCGAGATACTCTAACCGGGTTTAACGGTGAATGTGAATGAAATATGACTCAGAAGAGAAATGGTTTTACTTCATATTCCTTTCAAAAGTGAGAATAACGATGTTCTTGCAAAAAACAAATTCATTCAAATTTATGAAGACAACAAAAATTTGATATTAGAACGCAGAAAAGAATTCGAATCTAATTTAGACATTGAGAAAACACAGATTTGTAGAGAATTGTGTAGAAATGATGACGAAGAAGATATTGAATAATTACAACAGCATGCTAATATATTTTTTGAATAGGATCCATACGAAATGCTTCAGAGTGATCCTCATTCTACTGTTAACGCTAATATACAAAATGCGATGATTGGGGTAAACTGGGCGCGATAGCAAAAAAAAAACTTGATGCAAAGAGAGTAATTTATAGGGTTGATGAGATCAGCAAATGAACAGCGGAAATAAATATAGATGAACGTTATTTCTAATAATGGAGTGGGGTAGAATGCCAATATACATGTTGTGTTAATAGGAGCAGATGCGACTGTATGGGCGCAGCCATTTTTATTTTTCATCTCAATCAGGACTAACGACAATCTCCATTTTCTGTTTCACCCAAAATAAACCTGATCCACATAACAAACACCAGTATCGGTTTAGTGCGGTTTAGCGTTTAATGTAAACACAACAAATTATTTTCTGGTTTATATGTGTTAACGCTTCTTATGAACATTTGTTTTTTATATATCGTATTTATATAGTGCTGTTTATTTTAGCATTAGTTGTATTCGGTAAAAATAGTTAGTGTAGTATTAATTCTATTAGTCGGACTCTAGGAGCCATGGTTGAGTGTTCTGTTTTAAATTGTTCGAAAGATTATAGGGACAAAAGTATGTCTTTCTTTTCGTAAGTATTACTAAGATAATATACCGTTAAAATTTCGCATTTATCAAACAAATTTATGATTTTTCGCGATGCAATAACAGGAAATAAAAATGGAATCGAGTTGTTTAGTAAATTTTTTTTATGTGATGTGCAATTTCAATGGTAGATGACTATTTATGTATTCAGGTGTATGCAGTAGTTCTAACTTTCGATGGTTCACAGTTGAAAAACTTGAAATGCCATTTCAAAATACATGTTGCTATTAGTTTAAATAGTATAATTTCTAATTTATTCTTATTGTGTGGTATATTTTTAGGTTCCCAACAGATCCTCGTTTTCGAAATATATGGATAAAAGTTATCGGCAGATACAATAATGATTCATGGAATTGGAGTTCAGTGAAAAGAGTATGTTCGATTCATTTTGAAGCTCATCTAATAAATAATCATCCTACATCAAATAAAAATATTTTGGAAGAAAATGCTATTCCAACATTATATTATTTAAATTATGAAGGTAATACTTCGAGTGGATCTGCAACTGCTACTGTAATATCTGATAGTTCAAACTTGGGTTCTCCCCAAAAGCCTGGCCAATCTGTTAAAACAGATATTTTTCCTTCACTGGTAAGCTCAAAAATACTTTTTATTTATTTTGGAGGCATATAACCAATTTGGTTTTTATATTGAACGTTTTAGTAAACAGGTATCTTATGTCTTCACACATGTTTTTAATTTGAAATTTCCCACTTGATATTCGAATTTTATGTTTTTGTAACTCTTTGTTGATATTAATGAAATAGTTTTTCTACAATCACTTAATAAAGAAGGCTTTTTGGCTTGTCACTAGCAATAAAAAGTTGACGTTTACTGAGTACCATCACTTTTCTTTTCCCAAATTGTTTTGGTACACAGTATGTATGAATGAGTGGTAATACTGATAACTGTCAGTTAATTTTTTGTTATAGCCTAATCCTGACAGTACTGAAGACAAACAACTATTTGGAGTTGAACTCTTAGAACCTGTAAAAAGGAAAGCTGGAACAGAAACCATTGCCAGTTCAGGTTAGCATACACCAGTATCACATGATTTAGAAGGTACAGAAATCATAAAAAGAATTAAGTTATTCCATTCATATTCTAAAAGCCCAACAAAACAACTCAAGAAATATTGTGAATTGAAAACTGAGTATGCAAAAAAAAATAAAACAATATCTACTCTTAATAAACGTGTACAAAAATTTTAAAAAGATATTACTGACCTAAGACAAGTTTTAGCAAAATAATAAATCTTACATCTACTCCAGCTGCACAACAGTTGTATAATATTACAAGTGAAGTTCCTAAAATCATTCTTGAACGCATGCTAAAAGGAAAACAGACCAAACAAAAATATCCAGAAGAGTTGAAAACGTTTGCTTCGACTTTTCACTTTTACTCTCCTAAAGGTTATGAGTTTGTAAGAGAACATTGCAATTTATGTCTTTCTTCTCAATCTACTATAAGAAACTGGTGTGGAAAAATAGATTGTACTCCTGGCTACTCATCAGTTGCTTTTGAGAGTTTGAAAAAGAAGTCTGAGGAATTTTCCAGAAAAGGAAAAAAAAACTAATTTGCTCATTGATATTCGATGAGATGAGCATAAGAAAGAAACTTGATGTTGATAACAAAAATATAATTCATGGCTATATTGATGTTGGTGTAAAAAATGTTTCATATGAACAAGAATTGGCCACACAAGTAATAGTTTTCCTTGTTACTTGCCATACAGCTCCTTGGAAAATACCTATAGCCTACTTTTTTTATTAATTCTCTTACTAGTGTACAAAAAGCTAATATTGTTAGGGAATGTTTAATAAGGCTGAAACAGGCTGGAGTAACTGTAATGTCTGTAATTTGTGATGGACCTAGCAGCAATCTTGCAATGGCAAAAGAGTTGGGCTGTAATCTCAACACAATCGCCAATATACAAACTTGGTTTGATTATTCGTTTGACGAAAATGATAAACGAACGAATTTAACAATCAGTGTAAAGTCAAATAAAGTATATTTCTGTCTGGATGTTTGACACATACTAAAATTAATTAGAAATTGTTTGGGAGAATTGAAAATTATTGTTGACCCTGAAGGACAACAAATCCAATGGAAATATATTCAATATCTTCATAATATACAAGAAGAAGAAGATTTGCATTTAGGCAATAAATTAGAAAAACTGCATATCAATTGGTATCGGCAGAAGATGGAGGTTAAACTAGCAGTACAAGTACTTAGCAATAGTGTTGCGGACTCACTGGAATTTCTCCAAAGGGATTTAAAACATCCTAATTTTTATAATGCTGATGCAACCGTATCATTCATTCGAAGAATTGATCTTTTAAATTCAAGAAGTCCCCATAGTAGTAATTTTAAAATGCCAATGACACCAACTAATATTGTATATATAAAATCATATTTATTGGAAACAATTCAATATTTGTCCAATTGCAAGGATGAAGGTGGAACACTATTCATAAACACTCCTAGGAAAACTCCATTTTTAGGTTTAATAATTGCAAGTTACAGTGCAATGGGAATGTTTGATGATTACGTTTAGTCAAGATCATTTGGAAACGTTTTTTTGTGCAGTAAGAGCACGAAATGTGTGGAATAATAACCCATCCTCTTTACAGTTTGGAAGAACTTCTAGAAAACTTTTAATGCACGCTAGTATTAAAGGTTTAGGTGGAAATTGTGAGGTATTAGATGATACACCATTACTGCAAGTAAGCGGAGTAATTGATGCAGGATTGAAAAGAAAATATTGTATAGATGATACCGTTCACGCCTTGCCACCAAACTGATGCGGTGTCTGTCAGTAATGGCGGTAAGCCTTTAAAACTGTCATCTTCATTGATGTTTTCGATTTCTTCATATATAGTAATAGTAGTTCTAAAACTTTCTACCGTTTTGGAGCAACGTTTACCATTAAACTTCGCAGTGCATTTAGTGAAGGAGTAACTGTGACAGGATGGGGCACTTCTGCGGGAGTGTGTGGCTGTTAGCAAATGTTGAAACTGATCGGTGGTTAGTTGGGTCACCATCTTGGTAGCTACGCGTTGACTCCGGTGTGGGCAATAAACTGTGCAGAATTGACCGGACACAGCTGGAGTTAGCGAATGCTTTATTTCGTTTATTTCGCGAGAACTGACTAATCAAATACTAAAAGACGAATGTTTTGTCTAGTACTCCCAACACGACCAGATCTGACAAGGCAATGCAATATTTTATTGATCTTATTCTCCCCAACTCGAGTCTACAAGGTATGAAATATTAAGCAACTCGACAAAACAAAGCCAACGACTAGAGTATGTCTAATATTCCTAAATTTCATCAACGTTCGTACTCTCATGAAAATAATCAAACAAAATCCACCCTGTATAACGGAATGCCAGACAGTACCTAATATTTTTAAATTTAGACAATCGACTAAACAAAGCCGGACGGCGAATGTTTTATTTATATAATTGTATCAATTTTCTTCGTAATTACAAACACGACAATTGTAACCGAGTTAGAGCAAAGCGATAACCCACTATTGTTTGCCTTCTCGAGATCTGTTCGATGTTTGTAAAACGGACTAAGCAAAGCCGAAAACAGCGAATGCCCTGTCGGAATCTCTGCCACGATTTTATTTAACTGTACCAAACAAGTATGAGCAAATTTTAATTTTATTTCACGCCTTACGTTGGGTGCCACTGTAGTTTAGGTAAATTATCTATTTAAAACTAACTAAATTATATAAGCGAAATAAAATGAAATGTTTGGTAAATCACAATAAATGTTGAGAGGGGGCAGACAAGGAGAGTGCGCAGGCTAGAGAGTCTACAGGAGCGGCTCGACGGCTACAATTCTCTAATACCCCACTTCACTTATTGCTATCTCCAACTAAGAATTACTTACAACCATCATGTTCACATCCACAATACAAGGCTCAAAAATGATTTTTATATTAGGAACGTCAATACCAGTCATGCTCAAAATTCAGTATTTTTTAAAGGTTTACAGCAATTTAATGACTTGCCAGAAGATCTGAAGAGTTTACAAACAATTAATGAATTCAAACGGAAGCTAAAACAATATTTGCTAGTTATAAGCAGGTTATTTTAGGTATTGAGGTATTTATTGTTATTATTATATTATGTGCTGTTTTGTTTTTCCTATGACTAGAGTTAGATTAATAACTTTTATTCATTATTTATACATATATTATTTTGTGAAACTGTATTTACTTTGTATTAGTTGTTTTTTGACTGAATAAAGCATTTATATAAATAAATATGGCCCTACAACTTTTTAAATTGGAATATTCAAATTGTATCCCCGATTTTGATGGGAACCCAAATGACCTAAATAGATTTATTTCTGTTAGCGAAACAATAACAACAAATCCTAATAATTTTCAAAGCGTTTATTTGTTGAATTCTTTAATTGCCAAAATAAAAGGTAAAGCTAGAACGGTAATTAATATTCAAACATGTAATACTTGGAATGAGTTAAAAAATGTTTTAACAAGAAATTTCTCAGCTCAAAGAGATGAAGTCTGTCTGATCTCGTAATGCTAAGACAAAGTTCTAATGAAAATCCACAATTATTTTATGATAGATGTTTACACATTTTGAACTTACTTTGTAGTTTTGTTGGTTTACATGAATTGTCTGAAGTCTGAAAATGTATTCTTACATTCAACACAATATACAATTTCCGGTCATGAAGTGAAATGTGGAATAAGTCCTGCGAGATCATTTCTCTTGGCTGTTATTTTATCTCAACAGCTTAAGTTCAGCAAAGTATCTTCCAGTACTTATGAATGGGGTACTTCCATTCCAATAATGATACTGCACTATTACTCCATTAAAGTATGATGATTGCAAGTTGATTTTTTTAAGAAACATGGTGTCGAGTATTATATTGGTGAAGAAGTCTCACAAATCTTAGAATTGAATAATTTGATATCACACCGTATACCTATGCTAGAAAGTTCAAATTTTTGTTAATATTATTATGTTTTGGATTTCTGTAGAAATATCATCTCTGAAAATGTAAGTCCTTCACAAATTTTATATGTATTTTGTTCCATGACACCAAACGATATGTTGGACAACGCTCTTAGAGAATTTGTATACTTTTATAAACTCGTAGTTATCAATGATTTAAATAAATAGTTATATATAATTGTATGTTTTTTTTTCTTCGACCTGACGCTCCCAAACAAACATGTTGAAATAACAGTTTTTTATTTTAAAAAGAAATACTTTTACATCCACAATTTAAATGCAACATAAAATTTATCAGGAAATACAATAAATATAGAAACTTCCATAAAAAAAGCAGAACGCACAAAAACGCATAAATACAAATCAAATACGCTCAAAAAACATGTACAGAAACATATATTGTATGCTGTAATATCCTTCTACGGAACTACATTAAATAGTAAATTTAATATAAAGGTGAAACTAAAAAGTAGATATGGAGAAAGTAATTTTTTAAAGCCAGTCGCTTACTACGTCACCTGATGGCGAGATTTCAGCTAAATAATAGAATTAATTCAAACTATACCTAGTGTCCCCAAGGAAGGGTGCCAAATATGCAAGGTATTAAATGGCGTTTATCATCATGATGACTTAGACCAATTTTTGTTTGTTCCAAACTGAAAAATTTATGTGCATATGCCCAAATACATGCCCCCCTTACATGTAAGTAATTTAAAAGTATCGTCATTTACACCCTGAAATTCTTTTTTTTTTTTAGTTTTTTCCTCACTAATATCCAAAAACGATGCCAATTCATCGAGTGAAGCTCCCATACATCTATACAAATCTCTAAATCGAGGTTCAATATCATTTTAATCAGAATATAAAGTAAAAGAAATATATCTTTCCTTATTAACGGGAAGTACGCTTAAACGTTCTTGTGTAGAGAGATTGGGGATGAGGAAGTTCCCGTCATGCGATCTTGAATTATGAAATAAGATGGACCCAAAATACAATTATTTCAAAGTTAAGATTGCATGCTTGGTGCGAGAAATTTCTAAACTCACTCGTGGTTGGAAGAAATGTTACAGCATATTCCAGTTCCAATAGCACGCAGTCCCAAAAACGTCCTTTTGTAATCTTTGCTTCAATAATTTTTTGAGGTGCATTTAATGCTAAGCTTTCCAGCTTCATTATAGGTTTTGACCCTACGATGATTGATACTTGGTTTGGTGCATTTAAATCCATCTACGAAGAAAAACAATACTTTTATAAAGCATTCAAACACAAACACCGACCTATGCACACAAGAGATTGCGAATTAAAACTTACCTCTTATTTTTTTTGTATCACTCGCACAAATCTCTCAGCAAAGTTGATAGACAAAAAATGATACTTAACCAACTTTCCTCTTACTTTTTATACCTTCAAGGTAGTGTAGTGGATAGACAAAGATTTTGTAAAATATATTGTTTTAATAAATGTCAGCAATTGATAGTTTTCAATACTTAGGAGCTGGATGGACTACATTTATTTATTGTATATATACCGGGTGTCCCAAGTTATCCAGCAATATCTCGCTGCTCGTCTTGCAGCTTGCATGGATTCTCTGTTCGTTTTTTGAATCAGAGGTATTTTAGTTGAAAATCATACTCCATGAAATATTTACATTTTTGTTATTATTAATTGAAAAAATACCAAGTATGTGCTATCGTTGTATTCCGAATAGAATGACACGCAATTTTCAAAGACAGAGGGTGCCATTTGAAAATGAAAAGTGAGATGTAGCTACCACAGGGCAGCCAAACATTTTTTAAAAGTTAGGTACTTTAAGGCAATGCATATTTTTATCAATTATCTTGTCAAATAAGCGAGATATTGCTTGATAACTTGGGATATCTGGTTTCGTAATATATATTGTTTTAATATGTCAGCAATTGATAGTTGTCTATACTTAGGAATGTGCGAATTACGTGAGTTGGAATTTGAATAAACTTCCAGCTGAGTCAAATTAATATTATTAGATCACGTCCTATCAACCCTCAACCAACAATGCATCGCTGTGCAGTGTGAGTTGCCGTCGTCACATCCGTTGTGTTTGGGGTAATGGAAAGCATCACGCTTGACGACGGGTTGAAAATAAAATGTTGAACGAGGCAGGTGTACCGCAACAGATATTGTGAATTTACCAGTGAAAAATGTAGTGATAACTCTCTCATCGGTGGTACTTAGTAAAAGGAGAGTAAGAGTAAGAGGAGAGGTATTCTCAACTGTAGTGCCAATAATTAACCTTTATGTAGTGCCAGAATGAATAAAATACCAAAGCAGAAACGTGGTTTTCTTTTCACCTTCCCCATGAATTTTGGGGAACTCAAACAGGGTGGGAAAAACTACCCCATCTGTGTTCATGGTCCTTCGAGCTAGTGTGTGTTTTTTCGAGATCTCCAACTGTGCTCTATCGTCCAGACTCTTCCAAGTGATGATTCACCGGTGTCTTAGACATTGTTTCTTGTAAATACGGGTGTGCTCTTTTTTCGTCGGAGCCCTGAGCAAATTATTGTAAATAATTGAATGTGATAAAAATATCCAGTGCCAGAGACATCTTGTACGCAATTGACAATAAGTGTAATCATGTAAGTCGGTATATAAATTAGATAATATCACTTAGGGTTGAATTGTAGTAGATTCTAGGAGTCAATTTATTGTACCATTACATAAAAATAAAATATCCTTTTTGGTGCATTATGAACTTTCTTGTGGGATATGGCTGGTGCCTTTTGATGTTCTGAGGAAGAAAATCATGAGCTTGTGATCTTAGGTATTTATTCCAATGATGAAAGAAAATAACGAGGTTTCTTTAATCATGCGAATGTACAGAACAACACATGTAATGATATTGGTTTATCATTTTATCGTTTTTTCAGTTTGTTTCAATAAAACCGACCATTTGTATTTACTTTTACCTACCTAATTTATTGTTCTGTATAACGCAATAATATTCTCAGTACTCTTAACCATTATTGTAGATATCTAAGATTCATTTATACTCCACACATTTGGTATGTAGTGAGTGATAACTCGTTTATTCTCAATAGGTACATATTTTATGTTTCACACAACTAGCCAGACTGGCAACATTGTGAATGTGGCAAGTTAATTGTTATTCTAGATTAAGTACCTATGATAGTTTTGTATAATATAATTTTAGTGAATTTGGAGGTGTATACTGCGCCGTTATCTAGGTTACGTGAAAACAATATATCGTCGCCGTTCAGTCAAAACCTAAAAAATCATAGTTTTTCAGGAACTACAAAAAACTAAATATTTTTTTTATTTTCAAAAGGTTTTGTTAACTTTGATGCACATAGAATAGGGCATGAAAAATAACAGTATGGAAAAGCATTGTGATTTATTTGCTGAATAAAAAAGATTTACAAAACTGTTGAGATACGAGTTTTAAGTATTGTTTTTTGAACACGTTCACAAGTTACGAGGTATTTATACCGTAAAAAATATTGAAACAAAAATGTATTGTAATCTTGAAAACGTTGTTTTAGTGTCTTAAAGAATCATAAAAACCATGGTAGTCCTTATGTATTACTTTTTTAAGTGACTGAAGATGCTCAAATTTATCACCTTTAAAAGCTAAAGGTGCATCACATTTTTGCAATTGTTCCTGCAATGTGAGTCATACGCCTGGGAAAAAAGCTCTTAAATCCGTTACACAGGCATCGCCTGTTTTGAGGCCAGGGCGAATTGACGAGAAGTACTTGATTCCATTGAAGTTGTTGAAAAATTCATGATCTACATACTTAACCTTGTTGGGCCCTTTTGAGTTTTTTCGTGACTGCTGTATCAACTGAACATAATTTGATGGAGCTTGTATCTCTTTGTTTTTTTTTGCATGCTTAAATGGTGGAATGCACACTATCGCATTCCATTTGTGAATGTCCCTTCACTAAGTATTTTTGAATAATAGTATCACCAGTGGTAATACAATGATGAAGTGAGGCGTTAGCTAAGGTCGTATTTCGATTTTGAGCGCAACAGCCATCGCTGTAAAAAAATTTTGTTTTCTCTTTATCGTCTTCTGTCATTTCAGTATCTATAAAATCTCTCAAACAAGTAGCAAAACAATTTGCGTCCATTGCTCTCTCGCCTTTATGACAGACGTAACAAACTTATTTTCAATAACTAAGCTAATTTTTGTTTCAAATAAATCATTCCCGCCGGCAAACAAGGTACCAGCTGTACTGCTTGTACATCCATTGTAAAAGCGCATACGTTCCCAGCAATAGCTTCTTGTTTATCATTTTGTTTCTCTAAACTAGCTCTGTTTTTTTCATTCATATAAGACTGATATACATAAACAGCAACATTTCCTTGCTTGAAACTAAAGCAAAGATCACATTGAACTTGGCAAGGATGGAAAATATCGATGTTGGCTTTTCTCATTTCTGATAAGAAAACTTGTTTGCTAGCACACTCTGTTACTTCCTTTTTATAAAGGTTGTAAATTTCTGTGTATGATTTAAAAATGCTCTCCAAACAGATTTTGCTTGTGCTGGATGGGCAATAGTTCGATCGCATCTTGGGCAGTTTTAGAAAAAATTCTTATATTCCAGTCCTTCGATTATTATTTGACTGTTTAACTTTATTTGGAAATCTAGTTACAGTAGAAACGATTCCAGAGCGATGACTTTGTTTCACCCAGCTTAAAATGGTCCATTCTCCCAATGCAAAGGTATTACGGAACATGTTCTTGCAGACAGGAATTGACATATCATTGACGTTGAGGTGATAGAGTAGTCTTTCGACTACTTTCGACTTTCCTTATTTTTCGTTGTTTTTTTAATCGACTCAGACTTAATAACCAATGTTGCGGTAAATATTTCTCGTTGCTCCCAGTCGAGTTCTGACCAGAACATATTAAATAAATCTTGTCTGACACCTTCAGTAACTAGAGAACATTTCCGTTATTGTTTCGAATTAGCACATTTTTTGGAATTGCATCGCTCTTTCATAATCCTCAGATTTTTCTCAACCACTGTTTCAGTCCCATCTCGCGCCTCTGTATTTCCTTCATATGCTTATCCATTTTTGCCCTTTTTTTTTACTCTGCGGGTTTGGTATCAGCATCGTTGTCTCTTTTATTGTCTTTGAGAATAAGGCACTTATCTGAATCAACACTAGGACAATAACTGGAGCCAGAATCTTGAAAGGGTTCTTCGAATTCTGCATCTTTCTCTGCTATATAATTTTTTTCATCATAAACATTGTCAGATGCATTCAAAACTACAGCTTCTTCGAGATTTTCTTCTGTGGAAATCAATAAATTAGGATTGCTTGGATCAGGAAAATGGTTATGTCGTTGTCAAGATAAAGACCCTGATCAACGTCGGATATAACTGGAGTATCAACTGTAAAAATGTTCACTTCGTTGGTATTACTCTCAGCTTGCTTTTCAACAGGCAAATTGTATATCTTATTGCCTGTTACCAAAGCTAAGATTTTTGCAGTTCGGCTTACCTGAAAAAGGAATTTATGCTAATTATAACCCGTCATAATGAAGAAAAATGTATTGCAGTAAAACTCTGAACTCGTATCTCAAAATGCTTAGATTAAAGTGTTACACTTATACTGCTTACATTGATTTAGATCATTTACATGTATTGTTTTTCAAGTGCATTAGTATAGTATGCTTACAGTTTGTTAATTATACATTATTATCCACTTCAAAAGTGAAGAATGCTGAGCCTAACCTCACATATTTCGATTTCATAAGCAAAAAACCGATTCTACGTTCACCCTACAGGCTATCCATTATTATTAAATAGTTTAATTAAAGATCATAACTACTTACCATTTTTGACAACTTGAGTTTGTGTAAAATGCTTTATTTCTAAGAAGCAAACCACCACATTCACAACAATAACATGAACTTTCTTTTTGGCTATTTCGGAACTGTACAAGCTGTCCCATGTTGTAGCTCCTGATGCCAGGGTGGAAAATATTTGCGTATTTAATTTCCGTGTATTGTAGAATAATTTTTATCTCTTGAAGACCCCCAAAAAGCATATTGAACCATTCAAAAGAAAAAGTTGTTTCACTGTAGCATACAGGGTGAATCAGATATCATTGATTAGAAAATATCTAGTTTATAATATATGCAAACAGTGTTATATTTTGTATATGAAAAATTATTCAGTTGACTTATAGGAATATTTGATAACTATTTTGTACCGGATGGTCCAATAAGCCGATCTCTCGGCCAGCGACGCGCCAAGTATTTTCGGCGCTGTCGTGCGGAATCATGATAGGCGCCTTTCACCAATATTATAATATTCTCTCATAGTTCACTGTAGAAATTTTTGATGAAAACTCTTCAGTACTAATGACCATATATGTCTATATTTATTTGTGACAAACGAGAAGTACACAAAAAATATTAATAGAATATGAAACAACAGGAACAAAACAAAAACAGTATCAAAGATACAAACTATTGAAAAAAAAACAGGAATAAAATAGCGATTGTTTTAAGACAGATAATACATATGATCATGATACATGATGAAGAGGATTTACAAAAATTGGACTTTTCTAGCTTTACTTTTTGCAAATTCGTTTACAAGGTCTTCCATTTCAAGTTGCTTTAAAAAGTCAGATTCTATAGAAATAATAGCAAGATTTCCAACCGCTCTCTTAGAGAATGACCTCTCGGCTGTAGCTACAGAAACTGGAATAGTTAATAATATGCGCAATGCAATCGTAATGTTTGGAAATGAGTGAGTTAGGTTATTTATTGTAATGTAATTAAGTGTTTCTACTACAGACGTCGCCTTTTTGTCGCCATTTTGCAGAAATTGCAATTCGTGTAAAAGTTCTGTTCCATCTATATCTTTCTCGTTTCGATCTTTGTCAGTTAAGGTTTCTTCCAGTTTTTTACAAAAATTTAATTGATCTTGATCAGAGTATTTGCCGAAATCCTCAACATTCCACAAAAAATTGAAAACATCAGAATGACACGATAATAGTTTAAATCTTTCATGTACTGATGAAAGAGTAATGTCTAGCATTCCGAAAAAGCAATTTACTTTAAATTTCATTTCTTGATTTTCAATCGGCAGGTCGTCACCTTAGTGAGAAAATAGTTTTTTAATCTTTCGTGGCCTTAACATTTCTGCGGATATGAATTTTGCATCCACTTCTGAGCAAGAAGCTAGTTCTTTGGCATCTACTAATAAGTCAATAAAGCCTTTGTCAGATCGATATTGTTTTACAAATTCATTGAGTTTACTCAAACTTTCGCAAGCCTGGGAAATATTGATTGTTTTTGATTGCAGAATCTTAGTAACAACATCCACTTTATTTAGAATCTTGTACCACAAGACTACCATACACACAAACTCATAATTTTTTATTTTTTTACCTAAGGAGGTAGCTAGATGTTTTGTACTAGTGTCAAAATCATTTCCGGATAAAATTTCAAAAAGAGCATCGTAAATTTCGCCCAACTGGAATCTAAGAGGGGTTATTGCATCAATTCGGCTAGACCATCTAGTGTCTGACAAAGGCTTTAACGTCATACTTGAAATGTTA